>JANLJB010002833.1:2125-21116 GCA_026212285.1 Bursera cuneata
CCCCCCCCCCCCCCCCCCCCCCCAAAAAAAAGAAAAGAACAAAAGGGCTAAATTTTCATGGTTGGTGGTTTGCGCGCATGTTTAGTGAACATAAATGTACAAAAATGAGCATTGTTTACAGAATCATACAAAAAGCTGTTAAAAAAAAAAAAACCAATATTCTTTACTATGCATCTCGTGTGAATAAAGATTTTCTCACAGAAAACAAATATGGTCTATTGCTTCTTCACAAGCAAGCTCAGGACTTGCAACTTCTTTCCCAAATGGTTGTATAACTGTCGAATGATGTGGCTTGGATATACAGAGTTTTGAATTTGTCAAGGGTTTTAAGAGAGTTCTTCCTTGATGAACTTGTTCCAAGCTTCCTGTTTTGATGAATAATATCAAACAAAATATTAAAGACAAGCACAACAAAACAATAATTAGAAAACCATGGTGAATCACCAAAAATGGTGGAGTAATTTTTCCAACATAGAATATATAAAGAACCACAGAGATTGTTTAGTAAGAAAATATCATGAACGAAACAGCCTATCAAATTGGCGGCACAGTGCAAAAGCATACCCAAAGTTTTTATAGACTAAGCAGAACTACAATACGTGACCTGGTGTTTAACTAAAGTCATTCATGGTATTATAGTTAAGGATTACAACATTGCAAACAATTTACCAGAAGCTGACAATCACAAAAACTATGAAATCTTAAGGGATAAGCATCACAGATCATACGTGGCATTTGTTCACATGATGAACAACACTTGGCAGCACTTGCTTGGTTTATTCTAGTGAATAAACTAGATATTATATACGTTCAGTACCAGGTAAATGGCTATTTGACTCAGACCATGTCAACCTTCCTATGGCATCTTTAGCCATTATGCACCTCTAACAAGAATACATCTCTTAGAATAGAAGAATCAGCATGATTTTCATCTCACATAAAATTCCCATGCTTAAATTTTTTTCCTGTGCTATACAGCTTACAATACACCCGGTTAAGTCAAAGTCAAAGAACTCTGGGAAAAGATTTCCTACTAATTTAATGCTAATGATAGTACAATCTAGGTTGTCAATGATCACTGCAGTCCAAAGAATTCTTATTTCACTCTAGTACAAAGGGTTGTTCATTAATTGAGTGAAGATTAGATCTATTTGTCGTTGATAACGACTGTAACAGCAAGAATCTACCACACACCATGTAGAATCAACTTAGAAAATCCTATAATGACTGAGCAAAACACCAAATATTGTCTGTACTTTATCTACATAAATACACTCTCAAAATATAGCTAAGGTACCTTGAGAATATCGAAAACCTTCTCTGCAATAAATCTTTGTTGAACAGTAGCACCTTTCTGTTGAACCTTGTCAGGATGAACGCATAAAGTTGCCTTTCTGTAAACTTTTTTAACAGAGGAAGAAGTAATTAAATCTGTCAGTGAAACCGGCTGCCAACCAGATTCTGGCCAAAGCACCTGTTCATTAGTTTGCAGAAAACAGGGATTAGTTTGCATGCCAACTAAAGGCTCATTTATCAAGCAGCTTAAGAAATTACAAATCCTAATTTTCAATAGTAGTTTCAAATTATAAGAAACAAAACTCCATCTTCCCCTTAAACGAATGTACCTCCCCTAGTAGCAAACCCAATTGAAGTTAAAGAAGCATACTATACATGTAAATTTACTTGGAAACACAAAGGGTATCATCTTTTTTCAGTTATTCATTTATTTTAACTTTCTATGATGATAACATAGTAGTTATCTTTTAACCAAAAAAATAATAATAATAAAGCTTAGGCACCAAGGACCTCTTATATTCTGAAATCATCACAAGTCTCTCTACTTCACAAAGCATATACACAGTCACAAATGACCAGCGATGAATGAGCTATTAGTACTTTCCATCCTTCTGCAGAGTAATACTTTACTCCTGACCACATTCACCTAAGAAAATATTTTCCACTAGCACCTATCACAATAGAATTAATAAATCATACTAAATGGATAGCAATATATGGTTCACTTAGGTAAGTTTCAGACAGCCAAAGCAAGAAACAACTAAGAAGCTCCAAAGAAACGTTGCCAAACGAGTAAAGCAAAGTCATCGAACAGGGACGCATTTTCAAAGATAGAAGCAGTTAAAAGGTCGACTCTATGAATGCCTTTGTGTGCATGCGCATGAGTATGTCTTCTTTTCCTCTATACTTTATTATTTTTCAATGAGATACACCAGATCCACACCTCTTTTAGTTCTAATAGAAGTCTTTATTTGAAATGCCAAATGTTGAATAATTATATCATGGATTAATGAATCAACTCCAAATACACTCCTAAAAGCTTTAAGATTATTTTAACTTTCATGTATGTGTGCACAACCCACGCACACACACAAGACGTATAAATGATACGTCAATATAAAGGTATGAAATGTAATTACTCACAGTTCATGGAAATACAAGGATTAAATGTCCTTGATATATGCTTTAGTATTTAGACCAATAGTTTCAAGTTACCTAACAAAATCTCAAATGTCAAAACTCAAAATGACATGTGCTTTTGGCTTAAGACCAATAGTTTCATGCGTGAAACCTCATATACTGATTAACTTTACATATATGTTTAATGTAGACTCTCAGTTAGAAAAAGAAATAGCAAACAACAAATCTCAAAGAAGAGCAACAACATAAAACATTATTGAAGAACGCACATATTGCAACGATGATAATAGGGCACGCATATTGCCCTCTTTCCCAGCAACCCAGCGCTTAATATCAGCATCCAAAGCATCAGCAATCCTCTGTAAATAACAAATATATCAATAAGATTATACAGCAATGAATTCAACAAAAAAAGTCACAAAGCATTAACCATGGTAACCCTATCCTGATACATATAGAGTAAGTGAGTGAGAGAGAGAGTCAGCGTACAATATCCTCATAAACACACCACATATTCATATGGAATACTGCAACTACTTACACTCCTCTCTTCTTGTTCCTGCTGAGTTTGAAAGTCACGCTGGTTCATATCAGCAACTGCTTTAGCCTGCATACAAACAATCTAAACTGTAGAATTGTCCTCTAAGAAAATAAATATATATCTGATGTCATATTCAACATTATTTGGTAGCATCAGTCAACAAGGAACACTGTCTATGAGCTGCAAATCTAGATCAACATGATGCAGCTAAGACCTAAGGTCAAAGGGCATTGACCAAAGTTTTCATCAATTACAGCTACTGCTTTAACAAAGAAGATAAGCTAAAGAATAAAAAGCCAATTTATGGATACAAAGGCAAAAAAATGATATATAAGTTTCAGTTTCATCAGTTACAGCTACTGCTTGAAAAGAATTATTCTATTTTTTTGTCTGGTTCCAATTAGCTTTCATTGGCAGATTTCACCTTAAAAACGAGCCATACTTTCAGCATATGTAAAATAAATTAAAATGCTAATTCATCCTTCCTGGAAGAAAAAAATTTGCCACTTCTTAGAAAATCAGATAGCACATACCACTCGATCATTGGTCCGTTGATGACGTCCCAATCTGGCCCTTCTTCTTTCATCACTTTCCCCTTCATATTCCTCAAATTCTCCGAATACTGAGGCAGCTATTGGGAAGGGAAAAAAATGATAATAAAGGATAGCGTATGAAGTGACATCCGCCAAAAGATAGTTTATTATGTTATAATTGAAAGTTAATTTCAAGAAAATTACCACCAAAAATTGAAGAAAGGTCATCAACCATATTCATATTTGTTGCCGAAGAAACCTTCTTTAAGTTTGAAGAGCTCCCAGAAGGTGTTCTCCATCCCACATCAGGCCCTCTCCTGTCAACTTTTGCATCAAAGACAGGGTCCTGGGAAGCATACCAGAAAACAGATAATTTAGTCTTCAGTGCTGCAAAATGGTGCACCTTTTGTATAAACAGTTCTTACCAAAGTTTTTGCCCTTGACTTTGGTACACTAATTGATCGAGAACCCGCACTAAAAAAGGATTCAAGATCATCTTCCCTTTGAGGAGTTTTTAATTTAGCAGCTTCAGCTTCTTTATGTTTATTAGTTTTGTTGCTTTGTCTCTCCTTGTTTTCCTTAGGATGACGTAAACGTGAGATTCCATCACTAATTCGCACCCTACCCATGGCAAAATCTTCAAGTTCATCGATTGAAGATACATCTGAATTTTTAACAGCATCACAAAACATGTTAAGGTTATGAGGGAACGTTGGAAGAAAGGTTCTGTGGACCAATTTTTTTGGCTCCAAAGGAAGAAAAAGAACCTTTATCTGCCTTCGAAACTTGAGCTCCTTTTGGAGGGGGTTTCAGTATTGGAGAATCTTTTGATGAAACGTTAGGCTTTCTGCCTCCAGATTGAGTGAGCTTACCGAGTTCATCCAGTGGGTCTGCGAATGAATTCGAGGAACTATGTGCTGCGGTTGACGTTCCTTCGAATACTCCAAACGGGTCTTCTGCTGAGATGAAAGTCGATTCAGTTGTCTCTGCCTTTGTTCTGAACAAAACCTTAGAATATTAGACAGAATTTTACGTATCAAAACATTTTTTTCTCTCCGTCTTATAACGCAGAAATCATCTGAATCTGCTGGAGGCTTCCTCTAAACCCTACAATTTTTCTAAAGCAAGAAATTCATAGCTTAAATAGAACATGTAACACACCAAGGTGAACTCATAACTTGTAAATAACTTCAGTGTTCATTCCAAGCTCATATTATTTCAATTTCTAGAGTCAATGATAAAAATCTTGTAATGCTCCACATTAAGTCTATGTCTATCCTTCTAACATTTCATCTTGCCCATAATCATACCGCAAAAACTAATAATAATAATAATAATAACAGTAATAAATAATAATCAACTAAAAGGAATGCCATTCAATCGACACACAAACCAAAACAAGTAGCAATTCAAGTTTATGTTTTAAGTTCAACGCATACCCATTATCTGGAGAGCTGCTAGCACCAAACCCAGGTATCAAATCGTCAAAACCACCCACATTTTGCTTCGAATTCTTCGATTTCGATTCATCTCCACCAAATTGGCCACCCAGCAAGTCATCAACTGAACCGTTCCGCTTCGGTGTCGGAAAAAACGACCCAAAAACGTCGTCGTTTTTGGTATTTTTCAAACCGAAAATATCGTCATCATCGTTTGCATAGGACTTTGAGCTCGACTTGCTCGATAAATTGAAAATAGAATCGTAATCAACCGAAGACCCATTATTTGATTTGGTGGAAGAGTTTTGAAACTGACCAAAAACATCGTCGCCGAAGCCGGTGGAACTCTTGTTAGCGTTTGATTGAAAGAAAATTTCCCCAGGAAACCCCGCGGAGGGGGAATTCGAATTGTTGGATGTGGGTTTCGCGTTTAGACCTGAATTGACGCCGAAATTACGTGTGGACCCATTGGAGTTGGGGACGGCGGATCGTTTCGATGCCGCCATTGGAGCAGATCTGCCTTGTGGCTTCAGCCCATAACGCTCCGTCAAAACACCGAACTCATCCATGTTCACAGTTCCAAGAAAATTAAGCGAAACGTATGTGATTGATCCAAGAACAGAAGATCAAAAAAATTAAATTATATCACTAAAAAAGTCCAATTTGTGTTGATCTTTTAGATACTTTTGTTGGTAAATTAGGTTGAGGAACAGGGGACCGAGCTGCTGTTATTTTTTTATTTTTTTTTTATTTTTTTTTCAGAAAACGAGAGAGATTGTGTATAGACGGTTGAGACAAATTGGCGGGAATTGAGTGATTAGGAAAAATTGAGAGAAATTTCCTGCGAATGAAGAATAGAAACTCTGTTTCTCTCTCGGTGCCGGTGGTCTGGTGGTACGTGATGAGATGAGACAACGCTACAACCCTTTTTTTTAATTTTATTTTAGATTTATTTATTTATTTAATGGTGCCTCATATACTTGCCTTTGCTTTGCTTCCATGTTTCTATCACTTTCCTTCCACCGACTCAACTCAACTATTTTCTTTTCTTTTCTTTTTTTTATAGAAAATAATATTATTATTTTGTATCAGAAAATGAAATACTAACACAAAATATGTCAATAATAAAATTATTCAATTTTACTGCAAATTTTTTATTTATATTTAAGTATTTTAGAATGAGATTAAAAAAAAAAATTTCCATAATAAAATAAACTCTTGTTTTTTTTTTTTTTTTTAATGAAGTTAAAAAGAAAAGATGAAGGGTTTCCATGTGAGACACGAGAGTATGAAACCAGGACAAGCAGTGTCGTTTTCCTGCAGATCCCATTATGTGTTATAACGATTGAAACTTTTGTTTTTGTTGGAAACAATAAATAGAAATCTATTCCATATATAATATAATTTCTAAAATTTATTGATACCAAGATTGATCTTTTAGCATTTATAAAATTAATTCATTATTGTCTAAATAACACTACCAATAAATATTCTAATCTTAATCATTTATCATTTTTCTATTGTTATCAAAATAATAATACTCCATTCTATTGAAAAACATCATGAAAAATACCTACAACGAAGGGATGATTTAAAATGATTAGCCATTAAAAAATTTTATAAGTCAAGGCTATGATTGAATTATTGAATTTTTTTTTTTTTTTATTGTTATCAATGTCCTTTTTAATGTTAAGGACTTAAAATCAATAACTCGAATACCCAAAACGAACATTGGAGCATCATAGATCAAAAACAAAAAATAAAATGAAATAGAACAATTTTCTTATATCAAAGTACTATAATATGGTTATGGTATTTGAAAAAGAAAATTAGAGGATGGTCAATTTTTAAACCATTTTAGAATAACTTAATTCTACTAAAATTTTGATAGATAGAAGAGTAAAGTCAATCTAATAAGTAATAACTTTTATCATTTCCATATTATTAAAAAAAAAAAAAAACCTTGAGGTAGTCTAACACCGATTTGGAGCAAGCTAATTAGGATGATTAATCATTGAATAACATGCGAAGACTATTATAAGCTATTTGTTAGTATAAAAGAAAACATTGAACATAAGGTAAAGCAATTACAATTGGGGACGTTTATCTAGATGGGATTATTTTTTTTATTTTTTTTTCTTTAATATACACATGAAGATTGTGAAAATGGAGAAAAATATTCATCCACTCAACAGTGAGGAAACCAAAAAACTTGTGAGTTGAATCAGTGTTGAATGCAACAGTTGGAGCACTAATTGCGGCAACAGCCAGGAAAATAATTGCCTGCCAACTTGCCTGGACTGGGCTCAGGCTCTCCACTATAGATTGAAAGAGCAGAGCCAGGAGTTCCAGACCTCCAGTAGCAATTTAACATTGTAGAATCTAATCATTAAACTTAGCTGGCCACAAAAGGCTACCCATTAATGATTTGTCTCCTTGATAACCTTAATCATTCCCTTCTATTTCATTCTGGAAACGAAAAGGCCCAGTCATTTCCTCCTGGAAATGGAGAAATTTGTGGTCCTTCGAACATGGAATAAAGCAACTTTAAAACAAAATGCTTGGGCTTGACGATGGTGATCGGTGACAGCTCCCATTGACTTGACTGCTCAACAAGTAAACAGAAAGTGAATGCAATTAATTGTGGGTTCTTCAAATTAAAGCAGTGAAGTTGCTTATGGACCAAAACTAAACAAGACCAAGAAGTTTCCTGGCCCTTTCTTTTTCTGTCATTTTGTAAGGGAAACCAGATTATGTATGCCCCATGTTCAAGTCTATCCAAATGAAATACCAAGTTTCTTGGCCCATTTCGCAACTCTTCAAAAAGTAGGCTCATTGAGAAGAACTTTCTTCACCGCTTGGCCATGCCTAAAGTTGGACTTGTTAAGCTCGATTGAAGCGAGTCATTTGATTATATAATAACAATTACGAGAGAATCTGATTCTTGGTAAAGAAAGTTGTACTTTTAAGATTCGACTGCCCATCTTACCAATACCCATGGAGAATCATGTTCTTGGTTAATCAGAGAACATAATTATACAATGAACTTGAAGACTTAACTAGCTTTGTTATGCAATGAAGAATGGAAACTAACCAGACTAATCCCGACAAGTAATCCGATGATAAATTGAGTAAGTTTTGATGTAATAATGATAAATGCATGCATACACGTGAATTTAACTTATTTATACTGTTTTTTTTTTTTTTTTTTTTTNTTAATTTAACTTATTTATACTGTTTTTTTTTTTTTTTTTTTTTGCTTCTAAGTTGCAAAAAAGAGATGACTAGAATGGTTGTTGCTATCAAGTAGTTAACTATCCACCCTGAATATATAGTGCCCACCATCCTCTAACACATATTTACACTTTCTTTGACTAACAACATATGATTCTATATCCGTATCAAACTAGAAAACCTAGAACGTGCACTTTGACTAGCAGCCAATGTTGACTGTTGATAGTTTACTGTCATAAGATCACAATAATATTTCAGCTTTCCCTATCCAAAAAAATGTTTCAGCTCGAGCCTTGAGGCAACCAGGCGATTACCCACGGAAACTAGACATGGGAAAGCCTCTGATCTTGTTCCTTTCCCTTCTCTTCTGCTTATTCTTCACCAGTTTCTCCATTGATTCAGCCCATTCTTCATGTCCAATGGATCTCAGCTATGTCCAAACCTACCCTTGGAACAAATCTATGTGCCTTCCCGATGAACCCAACTGCTGCATGACGCTTCTAAGCCTTCTTGGCATCGG
This sequence comes from Bursera cuneata, assembly GCA_026212285.1. Taxonomy (NCBI): domain Eukaryota; kingdom Viridiplantae; phylum Streptophyta; class Magnoliopsida; order Sapindales; family Burseraceae; genus Bursera; species Bursera cuneata. Next base: position 10,829 of record JANLJB010002833.1, read on the forward strand.
ACTTGCCCAACATCTCAGAGACACTTCAATGTTTCAACTACCAAATATAAATGCTTCCACTTCTTGCCTAATCGAATTCCAAGACAGACTCTCCACCTTGTCAATAGATCCAGCGTTGGTTCCTTTTTGCTTCCACAACTACACCCAGTTTGTCAGCAACACTTCAAGTTGTGCTGGAATTATAACAACCAAAGATTGGACCGAGAAGCTCCGTCCAGGACGTCCAGAAACTGCAACCACACTAGGCATGGCTTGCAAGAACTTGTCTGGACTAACGCAGTGTGGTGAATGTTTAGATGCAGGCAACACAGTGGCTTCCCAGCTGGTAGCCTTAGACCCAAATTCCACAAAATGCTTTTACTTTGCTGTGTTATATGCTGTTGGTATTCTTAATGATCCAAAGGATCCAAGTGCAGCCGCTTGCATACTAGGCTTGCCTTTGGTAACAAACAAGCCATCTATGAGTACCGAAAGCATAATTAAATTAGTTATCGGGCTAGTGGGTGGTGTTGCTGGTGTTCTGCTTGCTTTTGTTCTAATCATTTTCTACAGGAAATGGGGTAGGAAAAGGAAGCGAAACGCTAGGCATGATGCATATGTGAGCAGTGTTAAGGCCAGTGTGTTGCCAAATTCTGGCGCCAAGTGGTTTCATGTATCAGAGCTTGAACGAGCTACAAATGCATTTTCTCAGAGAAATATGATAGGCCAAGGTGCATCCGGGATTGTTTACAAAGGAACTCTAACAGATGGCACTCTGGTTGCAGTGAAACAAATCCTGGATGATTTGGACTCAAAAGGAGATGAAGAGTTCATCAATGAAGTTGATATGATAAGCAAAATAAGGCACAGAAATCTTCTCTCACTTAGAGGCTGCTGTGTCACAAGTGATAACTTGAAAGGTAAAAGGAGATTTATTGTTTATGATTTCATGTCCAATGGCAGCCTCAGTGATCATCTCTCGAATAACCTCACCAGAAACCAATTAACTTGGCCTCATCGCAAGAAAATAATCCTCGATGTGGCTCAAGGACTTGCATACTTGCACTATGGACTCCAACCCGCCATTTATCACCGAGACATCAAGGCCACCAACATACTCTTAAACTCAGAACTCAAAGCCAAAGTTGGAGATTTCGGGTTGGCCAAGCAAAATTTAGAAGGCCAATCTCATCTCACCACAAGGGTTGCTGGCACACACGGCTACTTGGCACCTGAGTATGCACTTTATGGACAACTAACAGAGAAAAGCGATGTGTATAGCTTTGGAATTGTGATTCTGGAGATCATGAGTGGAAGAAAGGTGCTCGACACATCGAATCCATCGTTTCTTCTGATCACTGACTGGGCTTGGACGCTTGCAAAATCTGGTAATGTGCAAGAAATATTTGATGAGTGCATAAAGGAAGGAGGGCCAAAAGGAGTGATGGAGAGGTTTGTTCTTGTGGGAATTTTGTGCGCACATGTTATGGTTGCGTTCAGGCCTACCATTGCTGAGGCTCTGAAGATGCTGGAGGGTGACATTGATATACCAATATTGCCTGACCGGCCATTGCCACTAAGCCATGAGTCGTTTAGATCTTCTTTGTGGCCAAGTACATCAACAAGTGAAAGATCAAGGTCAACTAGCTTAGGCATGAGCACACCATTGATGACTGTATAGAATGCAAATTTCTTCTTTCGAGTTAGATAGGAATAGGAATACTTGCAGCTAATTGTTTGAAGTTTCCAAGTCAACAATTTAAAAATATTCTTAATTTCTATACATCCAATGCAGATACAGAAGATGTTATTGTTGAATTGAGGATAATAAATTGACTCATTTTCTACTTTTTTTTTTTTTTAATAATTATATACGAAATTGAATTCTTCATTTGTTACACTTAATAATAAAGATATAAATCGTTTAAAATATTGATTTTATTTGATAAAGATCAATTACGTCATTTGATGCATCACTTAAATACAAATTATATTTTAATTAAACTAGACCACAAATTGATTCAGTATTGGAATCAATCACAAGATAAAAATTTAGAGTATTTAAAATATAAATGATCAAATTAAACCTTGACATGAATTTGTATAACCAAATAATTATCTAGCCCAATAAATGAGGCATGTGATTAATATGAATACATGAAATAAAAAATTTTAATTAGTTTTTATTAAATTGCCTAACTAAACTAATTTATATCAAATTAATATTTAATTAAATTATTAATAAATCAAATATTGTCCACAAAGGCTAGTGTTTTCCGTCCTGCAAAAACGATGCGTTTCAAGTCTCTCCATCCTCTTCTGCACTTCTCTCTGGTCCTAAAACTTAGCAGAGCTCCATGCAAATTTGAACAAGAAGCCGACCCGTAGTCCACAAAATAAAAAGAGAGCAGGCAATTAGTTGAAAATTATCGTATTATATTTTGGGTTAACATTAGATGGTATTTTTCATTTAATCTTATTGTTACTTTTCAGTGTAGTGGGTGTTTGAGACATGGCAGAATTCGTCATATTCAGTTATGGCTTTATTTATTTTTAAAGTGGTTTAGTAGTATGTTCTATGAAATTTTAGCTGTTTAATTGTATTTGTATGTATTGATTTGAACTTGTGTTTGAATCTTTGTGTGGTTTCCTAGTGAGGGTAGAACTTGTAACGGTTGGAGGAGGGGAATCGTAACTGAGAATAGTAAGCTAAAATTAGTGAAAATCTGGGTTTCAGGCTTCAATTTCTTCAGAGGATTGATTTATTCATTTTTTGACATAACGACTTTTACTTGTGTACTATTGTCTTTAGGTGTTATATTTAAAGCAGAAGAATGATTTTCAGTGATGATTTTGATGTTACTCATTTTATGTTTTGTGTTTTGTGTTTCAGATAAGCTTTTGTACTCTGTTTGCTGCAACATCATGATCAAAGTTTACAAGCCTCGTAGCAAATTTATATCGGGATGTGTTTTGATGTTGAGGAGGCAGAGGTATAATTCAAGTGAGCCGACAACAGAGGTTTTAGATGCAGTGAAAAGTATAAGTAAAATAATGTTATCTTCCCCAACAGTTGTGCTCGATACTGCTCTGGACCAAAGTGGGATTAGGGTATCTCCAGAAATAGTTGAGGATATCCTCAAGAGATTTGAGAATGCTGGTATGTTAGCATATCGATTCTTTGAATGGGCTGAGAAGCACAGAAGTTACGAGCATAGCATCAAGGCTTACCACACTATGATTGAGTCTCTGGCCAAAATAAGGCAGTACCAGATCATGTGGGATCTTGTGAATGCCATGAAGAACAAGAGTATGCTAAATGTCGAGACCTTCTGCATTATTATGAGGAAGTATGCTAGAGTGCAAAAGGTGGAGGAGGCGGTTTACACGTTTAATGTCATGGCAAAATATGATGTTCCCCCAAATTTAGCTGCATTTAATGGCCTGCTAAGTGCTTTATGCAAGTCCAAGAATGTGAGGAAGGCACAGGAGATATTTGATAGTATGAAGGATCATTTCCTTCCCGACTCCAAAACTTATAGTATACTGCTTGCAGGGTGGGGGAAGGCTCCAAATCTACCCAAGGCAAGAGAAATTTTCAGAGAAATGGTTGACATGGGTTGCAACCCTGATATAGTGACTTATGGTATAATGGTTGACATTCTTTGCAAGGCAGGGAGAGTTGATGAAGCTCTTGAGATTGTCAAGGGCATGAATTGGAGTGTTTGTCAGCCAACTTCTTTCATTTATAGTGTTCTTGTTCATACGTATGGCATAGAGAACCGGATTGAGGATGCTGTTGATACATTCTTAGAGATGGAAAGGAATGGAATCCAGGCTGATGTTGCTGTATATAATGCCTTGATTGGTGCTTTCTGTAAAGCAAACAAGTTCAAGAATGTTGAAAGGGTTTTAAACGAGATGGAATGCAAGGGTGTAACACCTAATTCGAGGACATGCAACATAATTCTGAATGGCCTAATAGATCGTGGAGAGACTGATGAGGCTTTTAAGGTATTTCGTAGGATGATAAAGGTATGTGAGCCGGATGCAGACACTTATACGATGATGATAAAAATGTTCTGTGGTAGGGGTGAATTAGAAATGGCCTTTAAAGTATGGAAGTTCATGAAGCGGAAGCGGTTCATCCCAAGCATGCATACCTTTTCAGTTCTTATAAATGGATTGTGTGACAAAGGTAATGTTTCTAAAGCGTGTACCTTACTGGAAGAGATGATAGAAAAGGGAATTCGGCCTTCTAGAGTGACTTTTGGGAAGTTAAGACAATTACTTATAAAAGAAGGTAGAGAAGATGTACTTAAATTTCTTCAGGAGAAAATGAACCTTCTTGTCAAGGAGCCTTTATGCGATTGAGGAACTATTTTTGGTTGAACTAAAAGCTGCTGCTGATTTTTTTATCCAGCAATAAGAAGATCTGGAGATAAATGCCTGGATTTTATATAGGGAATAGTTCAATCTTTTCAGGTTACTATTCTTTCCCTTTATTTTTTAACCATACTGATGACTCTTTTTGGCCATTCGGAGAAATGCTTTTTTTTTTCAGTAAACCATTCTTGCATTGGCAATGCAAGCTTTATTTTTAACAAGATGATTGGCATACTGGTACACTATGGGACTAGGTAATTCTTGCTCACCATAAACGTGAAATGGGCCCTCTATATTAGAAATGGGATTTCAAAGTTGTTAAATAGTTAACTTTGTTTGATCGACTGTTTATAAGTGATTCTGTTTTGTACTTACAAAAGCCTGTGATATGCTAAGGCTATGGAGGAATTAAGTTCCAGCTTTTAGATATATTTTTTTTTTAATGCTGTTTTTGGTTCAGAACAGTCCATGTTGATAGTTGTCAGAAAGTGTGAATATCTATGTGGAAATCTCTGGTGTTTAGTTTTTTCATCTTTGGGCATGTTCTTGCAGGTTAAAGCAAAGCAATCCAGGGTAAACAAATAGAACTGATCTGAAAAACGCGAACTGTAATGTCCTATCAAAGAAGTGGGAGATTCTTTTCCTAATTTTTTGTTGTTAGGTTCCGTATGAAGAGCAGCTAAGCAGGCCATTGAGCAGCGAGAAAATAATGCTTAATCCTTGGCTATTACATACAAAAGAGTAGCAGAGGTGGAGTCGACTGACAAACTCGGTTTGGATCATTAAGGATCTTCCCCTGCACAATAGTTGTCTATTCATGTACTCTGATGCAGATGTTAGGAGGCATTTGAGGAATTTTCAACCGAAAGAATTACATCAATATCACAGTAGATTTGTTACAGTCACTGTTTGTCTTTTGAATTTTCCTTAAACTTATGCATCTAGGTATCATCAAGGCACATAAATACAAATAAAGAGACGAGCAAAATAAATTGATGTGAAAAGTGTAGAATTAATTTATAATCTTCCTTCTTGAGGAGTTTTGAGGAGACTTTAAGAAAGGTTCTAGATAAAGGTAGCTAAGGAACCAATAAAGACCAAAACTAAAAGTAACACTTCAGTTGGTCATCTCTGTAATTTTCATTTTTGACAAATATCTGCTACATCTCAAAAACGATTATATAGAGGAAGATAAAATCATAAAACTTCTAATCAGCAGATCTTTGTACTAATAAAGTTTAAGATCCCATTCAGTGCCTTTTGGGTTTAGATTCGCTTCTAGCAAGGATCATCCCAGAGAGCTTGTTGACCTCGTAAAGTAGTCCCACAGAAAACAAGAAACTGCATTGAAATTAAGAATATGATCAGCATCCCCAGCAGATTTGGTCTATGGCACTTGATGCTAATTTGCCAATTCATGATAAAAGCTTATCATATTTTGATGTTACCATGTTGTAATGCAGACCCGATGGACTGTGCTGGCAGCTATAAGAGCAATTCCTTCAGCTAATATAACTGCAAAACGAAAAATAATAAAGATAAACTTCATTTAAGTACTATGAACTCTGTAAACAAGGAGCCTGTGCATTGCAACATGACCTACAATGCCCTGGCAGAAGTAAGATAAAATCTACAATGTACATAGAAATGTTTCTACAAGTTGAAAAAAGCAGTGAAGAATATGAATGATTAGAGGCAATTAGTATTGGGTGCATGGATTGACAAAGCATCTCTAATAGTGGCTTATCACAATTAACAGGGGCAGACGTGCTCACAGTCATGTCAGAATGTATCACATGAAATAAAGTGAAGTAAGCAGGACTATTTCTTCTAACTTCATTCTCCAAGGATTTGATAAATGTAGGGAAAGAAAAGGGCAAAGAAAATTCATAAACTAAAGTGGACTCACCAGCACCCCATCCAGTCTTCATGCCACATGTTTCCTGGAAATTTCCAATGAACTGCAAAACAACAATCAAGCCCATGCATATTACAATGGATAGCTGAGTGACACAAATTGCAAACTCAAAATCCAACTTGATATGCGGATCTAAACTTGAAGATATATGATTAGAACAGGAAGTTTATCAATTGTATCCAAGAATATGAATAATTAACTGTAAAAAGCCACCACAAAGTTATTGGGCAATGAACAGGCAAATGGCAAAAATAAACATGCATTTGTTGGGGTGCACATTAATGACCATATTCAGATTCATGACTACGAGACCAGAAACTTATATCTTTAAGTGCAAAGAGCCAAATTTACATGCACAAGCTTCATGAGCGTAGCAATCAGCAAATTAGTGGATTTGAGCTACATTAAACAGTCAAAATGAGACAAATTTATCCACGTAGACAAAAATGTGCGAATAAAAGGAAAATTACAAGTTAGAGAGAGATATATATCTCATACCAAAAACAATCATCCCAAATAAAACTTGCAGTCTCTCATAAGATTCTTTCAGATAAATCAAAATTCAATGACTTCTAATGTTTTATACTAGATAGTACTATGATAAAAAGATACAGTTTTGTAAATCATACCCTCCCCCCACCCCACACTCTTTTCTTTGAATACAGTTCATATTCACCATAGAAGAAAAAGTTCCAAACCTCAATGCTCTTGCAATAGAAAGTAAATCTTTGATATGCTATTTGACTATAGTGAATCCATCACATGCTGTTGACACAGATTAAAATAGAAAGCTACATGATTTTAATTATAAGCAAATCAAGAAGGTATACGAACATGTAGCTCTAAGTGAACTGGAATGGCAAAAGTTCAGATATGTTACAGAAAAACCTATTGATTACAAAGAGTATTAATAGAACTACTAGTAAGACATGGTATTCAATTTAGTTCCAGTACAATGTGATAATATTTGTTTTTGATAAGAAACACTATAAAAATATCAAGGAAAGGACTTTGCAAAGATAACAATGCTCATGTACAAAATGAAATCTCCATAACTTACCGTTAGGGACACAAGGAACAGGAGAGAGCTGATGAAGCCTCCAAGTATGGTAAACAACTCTGTTGATGCCAACTTCCCTCGGTACATTTCTTGAAGAGAGAGAATGACAATAAACATGAGAAATGAATAGAGCATTGAACTCCCTGAACTAGCCATGGCCTGCAGAACCAGTCACAGAAACATCATACACAGAGCCAATGGCTTAAAATATCAAACCATAAAATTAGCAACATGGTGAAACAAATCCTACTTCAACTGAAAAAACAAGCAAAACAGCTTGTTTGAATGCATGACGTCTTGTAATGGACCATTTTGATAATAAAATGTTGACTATTCCACTTTGCAGAAAGATTAGATGTTAAAAAGGAATAGGATGCTGGTCATCTAAGAAGCTACAAGTCCTTCAAATAAAAATAGACAATCAATACCTTCTGATGCATTTCAAGTTTAATTGTATGATAACCACTAAAGAACATAAAAATAAACTTCTGCAATGAGGGTACTCTCCGATGGTCTAGATGCATCAAGTATCAGGAATGAAGCAAAATTTTGCATGCAGAATCAATTCTTATGATGTTATAAACACTATCAGCAGTTGATGAATCGATTATTTATAAAGTACTTAAAAATTATTAAAAATGTTTTTATATCTTTTAGCAGAAAATCACAGAAAAGAATATATCGCTATCACAATGTGCCTCTCAATCTAAAGAGAAAACAATTCGTTTTGCTGCTTCAAATCACACTCTTGACAGTTAATCCAGAACAAAAGCCAGCAATTTGACGCTACAAACTACATACAAAGCCATTAAATTATCACATTGATCATTCTAAAACGACAAAAAGTGCACAATTGATTCGTCCGAAGACAAATGTACTTCGAAATAGCTTAGAAGCATGAATCAGTTACGTGCAAATAAACCACCTCATCGAAAACATTCAAGCACGTTTAGCTGCAGACTCAATTGAAGTTCATTCACGAGCTAGTTGAGAGCAGGTTCAAGCAATGTAAATCGTAACAAAAGATGGAAAAATTTTCCTGTTTTGAACTACAATCTCTCGGAAACCAAGCCAAAAAAACGATATAAAAGGCATACCTTTAAAACCCTAGACCCTCCGATCTCGATCCCCTTCGGTGAAGCGTCAAGTCTATGAATCTGTGACTATCAACTGGGACTCTAATAGAGGGTAGACTCGTAATAAGACGAAAAGAGGAGGGCCAAACGAGAATATTAGTCGACAAATTGATCAAAAACGCTATCGTTTTACTAGATCGTTAAATTGGTATTAATACGGCGCCGTTTCAAAATAAACAGTTTGGGGACTTCTGCACGAGTTGGCCGGTCGTCGGTGGAGAGTAAAACGGGGTTCTGGAAATGTCCAATAAGCCAACGTCATTTTCTATTTAAACGGGGATAATAATGTAATTAACGTAAATAAACCCCTTTTTCAGTAGCGTCGCCATCATTTCCTGCGGAAAGGAACCAAAACCGAATGCAATTGATTGCGTTTGGAGGCCACCGTGTCAACAACCATCACTGTTGATTCAGCATTCGATGTTAATGTTGCAAATTAATAGTACATAAGAATCTGAGATTTTTTCATTTTCCTCCACGATAGAGAATCAAAAATAGATACAAAGAGCCATATTATAAAAAAGACAAAAGGTGTTCTTAAGATTAAAATTAGAATACGTTTATAAATTAATTTTTAATAATATTAATTTCAATACGGGTTCACGGAGTGCTTAATCGGGCATTAAAAAGCAAAAATGCAACAAGTTAGTAGGTTAATGTTGTCTATTGTTAAGAAAGGTTAGAAGAGACTGAAGCAAAAATATAACAGTTGGTGAATCTTTTATTAGGATAGAGCTTTTAAATTGGAAGAAAAAAGAGAAATTAAAAGTTTGTATTGAAGGTCCAAACAATATTCATAATCAAATAAATTATAAGTATTAAACTATTAACTATGCCCCTCCATAATAAAATCATAGGTCTGCTACTGCTTCAACATTCCAATGATACTTCATTTTATATTTAGTGCAAGTGTTTATGTTTGTATGATAATATACAAAATCTTTCCTACATCCTCATTGAATTTTACTACATTTCCACCACAATTAATCAAATATTATATTATATTAAATCCTCAATGAGTTATTACTCATTCAGTAATAATCTTGGAAAATTGTACAAAACTGGTTTAAAAAACAACAAGTTTTTTAGCTGAATTTTTTATATAGATTTAACATCATTCAATGAACAAAAATTTAGGGCTCAAATAAGATGAGTGTCAAGAGTAATTATATTTTATTCAATGTTTTTTTTATTTTCTTGTCCATTATAATAAATTACTTCAGGATAGTTTTTTGTCCTATAAATACCATTCATTCTCCATTCTCATTTCAATCTCGTCACCCATAGCCAGCCTTCTTCTTCTTCTTCTTTAAGCATTTGTATTGAAACCATCTCCATGCCTCATTTTTTTACCTCACAAGCTCACCATCACCTGAGAAAAACACACTCTTGTCTAGTTTTCGTTCTTTTTTGAAGCTAGAATATATACTCAAACCAAATAATCTTCTGAAAGAGCTGTAAATCCATTTAGCTTCCGTCATTAAAACAANTGCCTATATCACCTTCTCATTCTTCTTTATTACAAGAAAAGTTATTTTTTAGAGCGATGATTTACAGCATTTTTAAATAAACGCTGTAAAAAAATTTAAAACCAACGCTGCATAACTGCTTACAGCGTTTAACACTGTGAGTACTTTGAAATTGACAAAACGCAGTGTTTGATAAACGCCGTAAAAATTAAAAAAATTAAAAAACGCTAAAGCACTCTGCTGAAGTCTCACGCACATTCGATCTTCATTCTTCTTTCACACTTGCACTTCTATTCTGTCGTCCCCTCTTTGTCTCTGTTTCTGTCTCTGTGACCAGAAG
>JANLJB010002835.1:0-10959 GCA_026212285.1 Bursera cuneata
CACATTTCATTCCGGATCGAAACTTCCTCTTGATTTTGTTTGATAACAACTTTGGACGGAACCAAGTGAATGCGAGTAGCGAGATGAAAACGTTTTAGAGTTACCCTAATTGTTAGGTACACGGTTGGATTCAGCAGTTCATTTTAGGCTTTTCGATGGCCCATTCGGAAGCTTCTTAGCTACTCGCGCTCACCAATTGACTATGAAGTATGAACGAATAAAAGAAGACAGTAGAACTTTTTGTCTTCATCAATTACCAATTATTCAAGCAATAAAGAACTGAAAATTGACGTGGGCCACAAATTCCCAGAAATATATCCACCATCCATCGCTCTATCAAAACAAAGACTATGGTCAATAGTGAGCATAATAGCGGGTCACAATGTTGGAAGGTACCTCAGCGGTGCTGCGTGCTGGGGCTCAACAGAGAGGATAGGGCTGAGTCACAACTTGATAATAATATCCTTAAAACAAATATTATTAAATGCTCACATGGCAGCCGGCAGCGCCACTGGTGTCTTCTATGAATTATGCGGTAAATCATATAGGAGAAAGATTCATTAAAATAAAAAAATCTCTTGATCCAACTATTAGTATAATAAAAGATCCAACTAAATTTGCCAAAATCTTGAAGTTGGGACTAGAGAATTTTTAAAAAATTTTGAGAAAATTTTAAGAAAAGAGTGCACATCAGAGCACCCTAACCAAAACTTACGGTAAAACCTTACCCATGTGTAACACGAGTCTATGTATGTACAAATTGATTCCAAAAGCTCTTCCACAAGGTTTAAAGTTCACCCTTCTGTCGTGAACTGTATAAAAGAATGACAGCTTTCTGGAATCCTACTTTTAAGGTCCATTCCATATGATCCATTTCTCGCGGAGCAGAGTCTTATTGTATAGTGGCATTGCTGCGTTGAAAATAACCATCGTTATATGACATGTCTTGGGGAGGAAAAAAAGATCAGATTGAGTCTGACATATCACACATCGAGAAATTCTGTTCAGTCGGTTGCCATACTAGTATACATCGTATACCATCACTCCGATAGGCCATGTATTTGTACTTTTGCATGCATCAAGCATACCCAACCCAAGAAAGAATGACTGTGCAAATTTGTATCATCGTAAGATTTTAACTCTTGAACTGTAATGATAGAAAGAGAAACAAAAGAACTACTGCAACATATTGATCCAATGAGCACAGGAGGATTTTTCCTACAAATATTTATGAAAATGATAGGGGGTTTTCAGTTTTCGCAATTGAGAGTTACAAATACTATTACATCCTTCACACATGTACAGATCAGCTGGTCCTTTTTTTCAATCTATTTTCTTTTTATTGATTGTAATCAATAATCATGGAATTGGGAACCCATCTTGGAGTTCAAAGTCTAGGGAACCCTCCAAGTCAACAAATAAACTATCCCCTTAAACTAAATTTTTTGTGTTCTTATAATACAAGTACCTATTTTCCTCCTGTAAGAGAGTAACCTGATATTTGTGAGGACTTGTCCAACAGACGATTCTTGGATTAATCATTACATCTCTTGCATGAACTGGGTAGACCAAATTCAGATGAGACTTTTTCTAAGTATTTGGCTATATTTTCCTCCTGCTATCAAGGGTTCTGTTTAGGGTCACCTTTCTATGTTGGATCAACAGCCAATATGGATCATTAACCTATGAATTCCTTCCCCTTTGATATTTGATACAGGAGATTACCAATAATCTCCACAAGTACATAAGCCATCGGCAAAATGGTGAAACCGCTTTGAATCTCGGATTATGATGGTACGTTTCTCAATTAATGATACAAACTTTGCCATACTGTGGCAATCACCGCAGATTCTAATATTTTTTGTTATAATTAATGGCAAGCTAACATCTATCACCAAAAGCCCAAATGCCATTGCTAACTTTTCACTGTGCTTGTTGATCATATCCTCTTTCACTTCCTCCTCAACATCATGTAGGACAAATTCCGTTTTCGACGCAACACCAACTGCTCGAATCTTCCCAATCAGTTCTTCCAATTTGTTATAAATCTTCTCTGACTCAGGATGAGATTGATCACCCACTACAAATCGATGGATCTCATTTCCATGTTCGATAAAACTGCATCCTGGTGTTCTAATGAGACCTCTTTCCTTCATTAATATCCTGACTGCTGAAGCTGCCTTCCACAAACCAGCAGCTGAATATATATTTGATAGCATGATATAGTTTCTAGAATCTGATGGGTCTAAAGTAAATAATCGCTCCGCGACTTCCTTACCTCGCTCAATACTACCATAAATCCTACAAGCACCAAGAAGAGCCCCCCAGACACCAGAATTTGGCTCCATTGGCATATGTTTAATCAGCTCATATGCATCTTCTAGAAGTCCAGAGCGACCCAGAATATCAACCATGCATGAATAATGATCCAGCCTTGGCTCAACACCATAAGTTTCTGACATCATCTTAAAATAATGCTTTCCCTCATTGACTAGTCCTGAGTGAGCACAAGCACTTAACAAATGAGTGAAGGTAACATGATCAGGCACCTCACCTGCCTCAACCATGAGCTCGAAGAGCACTATAGCTTCATTTCCATGCCCATGCAAAGCATAGGCTGCAAGCATAGCAGTCCAAGCCACCGTGTCTAGATTGATCATCTCTCCAAAAACCTCACGCGAGGCAAACAGTCTCCCTAACTTGGCATACAAGCTTAAAAGGCCAGTTGCAATTGTTAAGTTCGCAATTAGACCGCATCTCATGATTAAACCATGAATGGTCTCAGCTAGTTTTCCTCTGCCAAAATCTTGACAAGCTTGAAACACAGTCAAAATGGAGGCTTGATCAGGTTTGAATCCAGACCTTCTCATCAGATTAAAAAACTTAATTCCTTCCATTGCAAATCCATTGTGCGTGTGAATCATAATCATTGAATTCCAAGACACTAGACTTTGCACTGGCATTGTCTCAAACAATCGAAAAGCCGCATTAAGATGCCCACACTTTCCATAAAAGTTAATAAGAGCATTTCCAACTTTGACATGACAAAGCAAACCCGACTTCAATGCAATCTCATGAATGCATTTTCCTTCCTCCATAACTCTCGCATCAGTACAAGCTGAAATTATAGATATAAGAGTGACGTCATTCGGTTGCGTACTCAGTTGAAATCTCATCCTGCTAAACGTATTCAAGCATTTATACACATGCCCACTTCGCCAATATCCTGAAATTAGAGAATTCCAGGAGATCAAATCTTTTTCAGGCATTTCATCAAATAGCTTCTCTGCTTCTTCCTCACAACCTAGTTTGATATAACTCCACACCAATTGATCACCGATGAACCCTTCTCTGTAATTTACAGATTTGATTACACTAGCATGAATTGCGCGGCCGGTGAAGACAGAAGAGCAAGAGGTTATAGCAGCAATAAAATTTGAGACGAGTGAGTCCAAAGTTGAATGCATGCGAAATTGAAGAAAGCATTGAGAGGGGTAGGCTAAATTGCATATATTGGCAAAATAAGCAGAGCAACAAAAGACGTAATTCGATGCTGGCGCATGCTTTTGCGTTCGCGCAAATTTTGAGAAAAAACTCAACGAAAGTGATGAACAAGAAGCTAGCTTTATCATCTCCCATCATTCAATTTTGAACATTCAACGTGGCCAAATATAGATTAAATGCCAGTAGAATAATTCCTGTTTCCTGTCCCACATCGAAGAGGTGTAAGTTAGCTGACCGCCAGAGATGTACATATAAACATACGGGTGAGAGAAGCTAAGGTATCTTTGCGCTTGGGGCAATGACGCAGCTCATGAGGTTCTAACCGAGGCGCGTCTATTGCTGGTTGAAAACTATTTCCAAACCCCCTCTTAGGCCTGGGTTTGGCCCTGGCCTTGGAGAATTTCTGGAAGGGCTCCCTACGGGGTAAAGCCCTACAGTCCTTAAGTTCAAAACATCTTTTATGGTCCATGTGAAGTAAGTCTTGAATCCTTCATTCGAGCCCCTATTTACCGAAACATCTCATAGCACTATTGAATAGAAGCGCGTTTGTTAATTTTTAAATGTTATTTTCTATTTTAATTTCAAAATTCATAATTTAGGCTTTACTAATATTTTATTTTTGTTTCAAAAGAAATGTTATGATTTAATTTTATAAGTTATTTTTTTTATAAATTTATTAATTAAACTAAATAATCAATAAATTTCTAATAAAATTTATATTTTAAAGAATTGATAATTAGTCTTATAAGATATACAATAACAAGCCAAAGAATAAAAAGAAAAGAAAAACGATACTCTACTTGACTAAAACGCATCTTCAAAAGAGAACACTTCCCGAGTCAAATGGGAACCTTGAGTCAAGGGTTTCTTGAAAGACTAAAGATGTATTTTTTTTAAATTTTTAAAATTTTAAGCCAAATTATTATTAAAAGTATTTACATATTTATTTAATTAAATTATTAAATAATTTAAAAATTTTATTTAAGAAGCCCATATAAACAGTGTAATCATTTTGGAATTATCTCAAGGGAAACTGTGCTATGAAAAAAATAAAAATTGAAAAGGCTTCAAATATATGATTTGCTGAGAATAGCTGAGAAAGTTGTCTTTTATAACATATAGTCTACCTAGATATGACCTTATAATCAATATTTTTCTTGTGCCACCCAGTCAAGCTCAGATATGAAAGGCTGAGACATATTTTAATCAACAGAAGCCATTTGATCTGTATTGAAAACCCGCGACTAGGAGCTCTTCAATTCATCCAAATTTACGAATCCAAAAAACCTCCCTAGCCTCTAGCGAAGCAATAGCAACCCAGCAGTTTCACTCGAGTACACTCTAGACCAGTCCCCAAAAAGCCTTTCGCAGATATCTTACGACAGGTGTACGCCAAGATATGATTTCAGACAGCAGCAGAAACAAGTATCGCAAGTGCATGTCAATGTCTGGAGAGAGAGGGAGGGAAAGACAGAAGCAAATCAAAGCTTACATAGAGTCTGCAGATATGTCAGGCTTCGAATGACACGAGAGACCAAGACCGAGAGGGGAGGTTGTGTGTAATAATGGACATAGCCTGTGAAAAATAAATTTAGCATCAGCTAGCAAAGCAATACGACTTTGGCCTCTGTACTTGGCCATTCAAAGCGGCAGAAAAAGCCAATTTTGCATAACCGTCATCTCCCACGCGTCAAACTCTTTGCTTTAATACTTGCTTTGGTCAGACTTACTTCTCTTTAATTGCGATCTTATCTTCAAATCATATCTGCGTTACCATTATTATCATCTCTCGTATTTTGTCTTCACACACTTAAACTCTTTCTTTTTCTTGGTTTTCCGGCGACTTTCACAAAACTCTTTCTTTTTCTTGGTTTTCCGGCGACTTTGTGAAAGTCGCCGGCTACACAATGTCGTCGTCGTCGTCGGCTAAAACCAAGGTACGGAGTGCGGTTGAAAATAAGCAATACCCTGCTGCACTTGCTTCTCAGGAAAATGTTGTTAAGGACCCTTCAGTTTTCTGGGATACTCTCAGGCGCTTCCATTTTCTAATGGGCACTAAGTTCATGTAAACCCTTCTCTCGCTTCTAGTTTCTTCATCCCATTTTCTTTTCCTTTTTTAGGATTTTCATATAATAGAATAAAGTTTCTCAGAATGTGATGATGTTTATGGTAAACGTAATATATTAGACAAAACGCTTATCTTATAAAGAGTTCCTGAGTACTTCAAGCTTAGATTTTTATCTTTTTTATTTTTTAACTAGAATGTCTTTCGGCATTCCAAGTTCTAACCTTTGCTTGTTCAAGGATTCCTGTTATTGGAGGGAAGGAGCTAGATTTGCATGTCCTTTATGTTGAGGCAACTACAAGGGGTGGCTATGAGAAGGTTTGGCTCTATAGTGATGTCTCGATATGCTTCACAATGTTATTATTATTATTTTCTTTTTATTAATGCTATACGAAATTTAAAAAAAAAATGAAATGATATATATAGGTTGTTGCAGAGAAGAAATGGAGGGAAGTGGGGGCTGTTTTTAAGTTCTCTCCAACAACAACTAGTGCTTCATTTGTATTAAGAAAACACTACTTTAGTCTTCTTTATCACTATGAACAGGTTCACTTCTTCAAGATGCAGGGTCCTCTGTCCATACCAGCAGGTAGTTTATTGTTTTCTCGTTCTTTTTCTTCAATTGGTTTCTTCAATGTTGAGTTCTATCATCTCCAGTCGTACTTACGGGTTATCTGTATTCTGTCCTCTGATAGTTGTCGTTTATTGGTGATTCTAATCAGATCTCTGGTTTCTTTTTATATTTGTATCTTAGTGGTCTAATTTTATCACTCTGCAGCTGCATTGTCTGTTAACAGCCCTCGCAGAACTGACCTGGCTCTAGTGGAATATTCCCCCAAAACGATAAACGATTGTCCAGATTCACATGTAGAAGGTAAGTTTTGTAAAACAAAACCTGTCCTGAAACCTCATAATGTTACTTGCAGAAAATGAAAGAAGATAAAGTGAGTGTCAACCAACCACCTCAAATGCTTGGTTTATTTTCTGTCCTAAAATCTTCCCTTTGATTTATTATTTAATTAATTAGTCTGTTCTATCGGTTGGCTGGTTGGATATGATCTTTTTGATATTAAATTGCACATTTTATGTCTTTTTATTTCTCACTTTCCGTGGGGTCCCACAAACACATTTGTCTCAAGTGTAGATATGTGGCTATTGTTCATTTATGTAATTGTTTTGTATTGCAAATTTTCCACTCTGACTTGCTTGAATCTGAAATGCGTTTTTATGCTTTTGCTAGCGTTTGATGAATTTCAGTTAACATGCCATCAACCATTGTTATGAACTCATTTAGACTTTTTTCTTTTTGTCTCTTTTCTTGAAGACCTGATGAACACATAATCAATCGTGCTACTTGCTTTCATGAGAATAAAAATGGAAAAATGTCCCGTTGATTTACTGTCCAACAGCCCTGAGTATAATGTCTCGGATTCTTACGCCAGTAAATGTGGAATTCTTATTATGAACTATTTGGGAACAACCGAAATAGCTTGAAACTTTTTTCCTTAAATGAATTTATGCTCGACTTCGATTAAGCTGATTCATCAACATTCTTACCACCAGTTGCAACATTCATCAACAATCTATGCAGGCCCTTCTTCCTTTACAGCTATTGGAACAATTGATGGAAAGTTCGATTGTGGTTATTTGGTGTCTGTGAAATTGGGTTCGGAGACTCTCAGTGGTGTACTTTATCACCCAGACCAGCCAGGTCCTTCCAATTCAATTCCCCAATCACATGGTGCTATTGTACCATACACAAGAAACCGCAAACATCGTCATTCTGGTCGGCGGAGGAGAAGCAAAAGAAGGGGAGACCCCAGCTACCCGAAACCCAACAGAAGTGGTTACAACTTCTTCTTTGCTGAAAAGCATTATAAGCTCAAATCTCTGTACCCTAATAGAGAGCGAGAGTTCACAAAAATGATCGGTGAGTCGTGGAACAATCTCAGCCCGGAAGAGAGGAAGGTAATTGCAATAAAAGAGATGCTTTCTCCTTTGTTCTGCTGCGTATTGTTTGCATAACATCTTTTACCCACAAGTCAAATGATATGTTTAACCTATGAATTTAAGACACGCCAGTTTTAGGTGGAACTTTAAAATCGGTGTTATAAAATTAACCTAACTTTTTATACTCTGCCCAAATCAGCTAAAACCTCAAAACTCAATCCCACGCTAGTTGGAATCGACTAACATATATGTTCCGGCAATTCTAGAACTAAGATGACTCGTTTGTTACCATACTTTATTTCGCTCATTTGTACTCCTAGCTTGAAAATAGTTTCTTTTGACACCTTAGTGAAAAGGGAGTATCTACACTAACTGAAGTCAGAAAATATAGCCAAATATGGGTGAGAATTTTTTAGTTAGGTCGTTGACATTATAATCATTATTATTATTATTATTATTTTGTAGGTTTACCAAAACATTGGGTTAAAAGACAAGGAAAGATACAACAGAGAATTGAAAGAGTACAGGGAGAGACTGAAGCTCAGTCAGAGCATGGAAGTGAATAACTGACGTTTATGAGAGCTCACGAATGGGAATGACAACAATAGCCAGAGAAATTGCAACTTACCTTTCTTACTTTATAAATCTGTATGCAAATATAAACTGTCGGGGATGTCCCATATACATGCATTCAGCTTAGACTGATGTTGCAAATGTTCTATAGTCTGACCTTAGTTGATATGAAGTTCTTGTTTACTCTTTTACCTCATTTCTTATCTTTCTGTACCTTTTTACTGGACTCTGCTTTTGGTGCTCCATTTATTAAGAAAAAGAGAAACAACTAGAAGGTGCTCTGTGCCTCCGAAATAAATGAGCCCAACTAAGAACCAAAGTGATACTGATATTTTAACAGATCAGCAATTTCCCAGTTCATTAGTGGTACCAGAAATGGTTTGATAATCACACAAACAGGCCTTTTTGGCCTTATGCTCGCTGGTTTAAAAATTTAAAGCCACCGATTGTGGTGAATGTCGTCCACCCCATCTGACAAACAGTGAAACCAACTATAATGGACAGCTATAATACGGCACATTTTATTACAGAAAATTTCTGTTGGTGGTTCGATCCCAAACATTAATAGATGAGTCTAATTTTCACCAAAAAAGCCGGCCGAATTGTTTTCATTTTTCATTGGAAAATGTAAACAAAGTTATCATTAAGCAAATCATTACATACCAACAACAACATAAACATCAGGAATATGATATGGAAGAGAGGGATGGTCTAACTACAAGGATTAGGCAAGTTTGGCTTCGTGGGAACTTTTGATAACGATGCAGTAATTGGATTCTTCATGCACGCTTGTTAAGACCATGAAAGAAACGGTGTTTCCTCCTTTTAGAATGCTTGCCAGAACCTTTTGACATGACATAAGGTACAAAGTGGACCTGCAAAGCAGAAAGCATAGATATGTCTACTTTACAAGGCAAACGCACAGCAACTATAAACACTTCTTAACAGTTAAACAAAGGCATCCAAGTGGAACCTCAGAGTTGTTACGTATGCCAAAATCCTGGAGAGCACAGCTGTCATCAAGTAGTTTCTGATTGTGGTGAGATAAGCAATAATTCTTCCAGACGTGCTTCCTGCAAACCCCAAAAAGGGCCAAAGCTTACAGAACCATGTAATTGTACTCATAAAACAATGGAAAAATCCCAACAAAGTTTAATTTGTTTTCTTGAAGACTCTAAAACATCTTTGTTTTCGGTTCTCACCTTCATTATCTTCTTGGCAAGAAAATATGTACAAAGATCTTCAACAAAAGATAATGACTACCAACCATAACTTGCAAAAGTTGATATCAATCAATCTCTAAAAGATATCAAATAACATACCACGAAATGTGGCGATGACCCATCTTGGACTGCTCCATTTCGGTAACTTTCTTCTTGATCGCAAGTTTCAAGTCTTTCACCGTAGCCGAATTCATCACCGCCACATCTTCAAAATAACCACGAACCCAGTTATGATAAGACGAAAGTTCACTTACGTAGCAAACGTATAATGCCTGTATGATGTTTGTTAAAATGTCAAGCTGATAAAAGAAACTTTGCATGGGTTTCGATTACCAAAAGAAGTGCCATCTAATTTGAGGACGGATATGCGCATGGCGCTGCCCAGTTCGAGGCTGATAAGCGTCTCAACGTCCGATAAGGTTGGTTTCTTGGGGACATCGGCAAGTACGGGATCCTCGAGGAGGGCAGCTAGTGTGGAATGCAATCTTGCCTTCATTATGTTGTTGCTATTGTAACCTCCTACATCCTCCTCCTGCGCAGAAGATTCCATCATCATCTATTTCTGTACTTGCTCTTCTGCAGCGCCTCTAGTGTCTCTGATATGATGCCCAACAAGTGTCGAAGCAGGTACTCTTGTCTTCGGCTGGTTTATTACATCAGGTTTGAAAGGATTTTCATTTTTCTAGCCCTTTCCCTTTGCATGTCTTCAATTTTTTACCTATACCTTCTGGTGATCTATTGATAATAACCTCTCACATTATTTTTTGACAAAAAAAAAAAAAAAAAAAAGTCAAGTTGAGTGGTTATTCTAATTTTAATAATTATTATTATTATTTTTAATATTAANCTCACATTATTTTTTGACAAAAAAAAAAAAAAAAAAAAGTCAAGTTGAGTGGTTATTCTAATTTTAATAATAATTATCATTATTTTTAATCTTAACAACTTAGCAAAATACTATGAAAACTTAACGAAAGAATTTTACCTATGAGCCAAAACTAGATGAACTGTTTAAAAATGACCCGTGCAAAAATTATTTTTGATGTCTTGACCATTTGTTCAAAAGCGTTCATCGCTATAATAATATTAGACACTTGATTATTGACAATATCTAAAAATCTTATATCAATTATTCGATAATGAATGAGTCATAATGTCAAAAAAAATTTAAAAATTAATTATTTTTCGACAAAATTTCTTAATTTTAGATATTTTTCAAGAAACCCAAAACTCATTTGTTTAGCTATTTAGGAATACCCAATGAGCCTGAAATAAGGCATCGAGCTTTCAACTCTCGACAATTTGATACTTTGTTTAGTGCATAACAAAAAATTAGAATTTAATTAATAAAAACAAAATAGAATTTGATTAAGGGTAGTTTAACATGTGCTATGAAGTTACATATTAATACCTAAAAATATGTATATTCTCATTAGTATAATCATTAATATATTTTACAAATTTTGTTAAATTAATTATTATATAATATTTAACAATTTTTGCAATGACATATACACTTTTGTGAGTAAAATAATGATTATAATAATGAAAATATACTAGTTTTAAGGTCTTAATCTCTTAGAATACATGTTAAGACAACTCTTTGATTAAATTTCAAAACACCCAGTTTTTATATTTTTTCTA
>JANLJB010002838.1:0-28950 GCA_026212285.1 Bursera cuneata
CACCCCTAAAAGCTAGCTGTTGAGGAGGTAGAGTCAGGCCACTTAAGTACCCCACCAAACAGCCCATACTACTCGATGTGGGACCTTGACACCAGGTCCCTATCAGGCCCCTTTAAATACTTGGAAGATCCTATATGTTGTTTTGAAGTGTTCTTGTCCTGGTGAGTGCATGAATTGGCTCACCATACTAATTGCAAATGCTATGTCTGGACGAGTGTGTGATAGGTAGATTAGTCTCCTAACCAGCCTTTGAAACTGCTCCTTGTTCTTCACATCTTTGGCTTTAGCAGGTTAGAGCTTCAGGTCGTGTTCAATTGGTGTCTCAGCTGCCTTAAAACCAAGTAATCCTGTTTCTGCAAGTAAGTCCAGCACATATTTGCATTGAGATACAAAGATGCCTTGCTTGGATCTGGCAAACTCCATTCCCAGGAAGTACTTTAAAGCTTCCAAGTCTTTAATCTCAAAATCATTAGCATGAACCTTCTTAAGCCTTTGTAGCTCAACATTATCATCACTGGTCAATATTATATCATCAACACAAACAATAAAAATAGAAATTCTTCCTTCCTTTGAGTATCTATAAAACATAGTGTAATCAGCTTGACTTTGTGTACATCCATGGCCTTGAACGGCCTCGCCAAAGCATTCAAACCACGCTCGAGGTGATTTTTTGGAACCATATAGGGATTTCCCCAATCTACACACTTTGTGTTCTCCAAGTTGTCCCTCAAATCCAAGCCATAAGCTCATAAAGACCTTCTCTTCCAAATCTCCATTTAAGAATGCGTTTTTAACATCTAACTGGTGTAAAGGCCAGTTGAAGTTTGCAGCTAAGGGTAGCAGAATACGGATTGAATTGATCTTTGCAATAGGAGTAAAAGTTTCCTAATAATCAATCCTATATGTTTGTGTAAATCCTTTCGCTACTAAAAGCGCATTGTATCTTTTTACACTTCCGTCGGCTCTACACTTGACTGTAAACACCCATTTGCATCCTACAGTTTTCTTTTCCCTTGGTAGGTTGACTATCTCCGAAGTCCTATTCTTCCTTAGATCATTCATCTCTTATAAGACTGCTGATTTCTAGTCCGGATTCTCTAATGCTTCCTGAATAGCTCTCGGGATAAACATGGGATAGATTTTTGTGGTAAAGGCTTTTGGGGTTTAGAAAGTCTATGATAAGACACATACTTGGCAATGGGATGCTTAGTATAGGTTTAGATTCCTTTTCTAAGGGCTATAGGTACATCAAGGTTAGACACAGGAGGAGAATTATTTGGCAAAGGAGGATGAAGATCTGACGAAGAAGGATTCGAGTTACCTGGAATATTAGATAGACCTTCACTTGGAGAAGATGATTGATCTTGTGCTAGAGTTGTAGGCAAGTCTCTGCTCTTTTGATGAGTCCTTCTTCTAGTGTCAAGACGGAGCACAGGGATAGGATTAATGTGATCTTGCTCTAGTATTTCTCCCCTTGAATGTGAATTTTCTATGTTTGGCAAAGATAGAGTATTAGCTTCTTTTTCAGTACTTTGACTACCTATTTCATGACTATTTGGAGTGAAGTAATTGTCATTAGAGACAGGAAAGAATGAGGTAGGCTGAGGATCTGTTTCCCAAAACTGAGCTTCATCATGTGCTCTCCCCCTGAAGACAATTTTGCCTAAAGTAAGGTTTGACTCTCTATAAAAGTGACATCCATTCTTACAAACATTTTTCTGATTTGAGGATTAGAGCATTTATACCCCTTTTTATTTGGTGCATAGCCAACAAAGACACATTTTTCAGCTTTAGGATCAAGTTTGGATCGAAGTCTCGAAAACCTTTAAAGTTAAGTTAGAAGGGATCCTACATTCAGGAAATAATTTTTTAAGACACTCTAGAGATTTGTATTTTAAAATACGAGTTGGCATTCTGTTTATCAGATATGATGCCTTCAAAATAGCATCTCCACATAAGTATTTTGGTAGATTCATTGAAAACATAAGAGCCCTAGCAGCCTCAAGTAAATGTCTATTTTTTCTTTCGTTAGTCCCATTTTGTTGGGCGAGTATCGCTATAGGTAAATTGATGTTGAATCCCTCTCTTGTAAAAAATTTCGCAAAACTTGATTGAAATACTCAAGTTCCATTATCTGAGTGAAGAATTTTTATTTTCATTTGAATTGGTTCTCGACCATATGATAAAAATTTTTGAACAGTTTTTCAACCTCAGACTTATTATTGATTAAATATACCCAGCAAAGACAAGTCTGATCATCTATAAAGGTCTCAAACCATTTGTTGTTAGAAGATGTTGAAATTTTTTGCGGTCCCCAAACATTACTCTGAACAAGATAAAAGGGTTTTGATGCACAATAAGACCGTGAACTGTAAGTAGTACAATGACTCTTAGATAAATGACAACTTTCACATTCAAAAGATAAATAATCCACATTTTTAAATAAAACAGGAAATAGATATTTTAAATATGAAAAACTAGGATGTCTTGGTCTAAGATGCCAGAGCATTATTTGTTTACGAACAGGGAAAGAACAAATACTAATACTAAAGCCTTGTCTGTGTTTATTAGAGAAGTTGTCATCGAAAAAGTAGAGTTCATCCACCATTTTAGCATTGCCAATCATCGTCCCCGTGCTCTGGTCCTGAAATTCACAGTGGGAATCAAAAAATACAACACAACAATTAGAGTCTTTAGAGAGTTGGTTGACAGATAAAAGATTACAAGTAAGATCAGGAACATGAATGACAGATTTTAAATTAATTTGTTCAGAGATTTTAATGGAACTTTTTGCTGCTATAGTAGAAAATTTACCATCTGCAACTCTTTAACTCTTTTACGTCCAGAGGATGGTGAGTAAGAATAAAAAGCATAAGAAAGGTTGCTCATATGGTCAGAAGCACTAGAATCAATGATCCATGGTCTAGAATTTGAATAACACAAGAAAGCACAAAAATTGCCGCTTGTTTGAGCCAGAGAACCACTAGGAATACCAGATTGTGGATTGTATTTCAGCATCCTTAGAAGAAGATCCATCTGCTCCTTATTGAAGGTACCAGTACTAGCATCTGCCTCATTTGCAGAAGGTGTTGTACGGTTAAATCATTCTTCAGGCTTGCTAATCTTTCAGTTTTTAGGTTTACCATGAATCTTCCAACAGGTCTCACAGGTATGACAGGGCTTTTCTAAAAAATCACCCCATACACAGGGTTTTCATCCGCATGTCGCTGGTTGCTCATAGTCCTGCTTATATTCGCATCACCAGCAATCAAGGCAGAGTTTTCAATAGGTGCAATAGTCCCCTTCTTTCCAAGCATAATGTTATGGCGGCTTTCCTCCCTCCGAGCTTTGGCAAAAACTTCAAGTGAAGAAAGAGAGCCTCGACTAATGATTCTGCTCCTTACTTAGTAGAATTCCACGTTCAAACCCACAAGAAATTTGAAGATGCGATCATTCTCCACCATCTTCCTATGGTGAGCGCAGTCTTCAAGAGATTTCCACTCGTTGTTATTGAAAAGATCAAGATCCTGCCAGTCTCTTCAAAGTATGGAAATATTTGGTGACATTGTCGCCACTCTTTCGAATTTCTCCAAGTTGTAGTTGCAATTCATACACTTGGGATTGATTGCCAAGATCCGAGTACATCTAGTTAATACTATCCCAAAGTTCCTTGGCAGTAGGATAATTCATGTAGTTGGCGGCGATTTCTTCCTCCATGGAGTTGACAAACCAAGCCATAACTGTGGGGTTTCAGTATTCCAAGTGGCATAGGTTGAATCTTCTACCGCAGGTGCTTATTTTTCTCCAGTCAGGTGCCTAACCTTCCCTCTTCCTCTAATAGACATTCTCACAGCCATAGACGAGTGACTAAAGTGGTTTCCATTGAGGTGGGCACTGGTAATCTGGAAGGAGTTGATACCATGCGAATCAGAGTTGGAAACACAAGTTTCTTTAGCGGTAGTGTTTGAGGAAGGAGGGATAATCTCAGACGAGACTTTGGACATTGTTGAAGATTAGGGTTTTTTTGGTTAAAGGGGAAAAAGCAAAGAGAAGTAGTCCAGGAATTCTTCTTAGAAAGTTAGAACAAACGTTCTAGCTTTGATACCATCTAAAGAATAAGGAAAGCGGAGAGATTTGGAAGGATGAAAATATTTTTCATTAATTAATGATTGATTACACTCTAGTATATAGGCTACAAAACACAAAAATAAGAAAAAGGATAATTACATATTAATGCCTATAATTACACGTAAAAAACAGCTAAGAGATTCCTAAAAATCAGCAACTGATTATAGTTAAATAATATTTTTTCCAACAGTATCTCTCCAAGTCCTCTTAAGTCTCGCTGTGGAGTGTCTCGATGAAATAATACACTAAAGTAAAGAAAATTCCATTATTCTTGCTGCTAGAATTAATGTTGCATACCCTTGAGTTTCCAGCGATTAGGCTATGCCTTGAAAAACCATGTTGAGGGTTGAGGCTGCTGACATATTGACTAGCATAACTGCTGAAGGGCAAGCATTATTACCAGTCGCTTTTCTTGAAGGGACTGTGACATATCACTGTCCTTGGTGAGATTTAGACTGCAGAACTGCAGGCATTCATAAACTAACTGATAATTTATGTTGTCATTGACATTTTAGAGTGTTATTTTTTTTATATCATTGTTTAAGGAATATTCCATTCATTCTTATTGTTGAGTTGTAAATTAGGAAGATAGATTATTATTGTTAAGTTGTGTAGATTAGAAAAGAAGAGATTAAGAAAGTAGTTATTGTGTATCGTATTTCCTATTTAGATTAGACTGCTGAAGGACAAACATTATTACCAGTCACTTTTCTTGAAAGGACTGTGACATATCACTGTCCTTGGTGGGATTTAGACTGCAGAACTGCAGGCATTCATAAACTAACTGATAATTCATATTGTCATTGATATTTCAGAGTGTTATTTTTTTCTATCAATGTTTAAAGAATAATCCATTCATTCTTATTGTTGAGTTGTAAATTAGGAAGATAGATTATTATTTTTAAGTTGTTTAGATTAGGAAAGTAGTTATTGTATTTTATTGTATTTCCTATTTAGATTAGATTTTATTAGTATATAAGGAAATACAAACTATGAGAAATATATAGAAATTAGTCATCTAATTTCATATGGTATCAGAGCCAAGAATTTCAGTCACTGTTTTTTGGCGAAGTTCAGACTGCCCTTTTTCGGAGTTAGATTTTCACTGCGACACCATAAGTCTGTTCATGTCTCTTTCACCAGCAAAACCTCTAGCCGTCTATCAAGCGGGAATACTGTTTATCGTTAAGAAAATCCTATCGTTTTTCGGTCATCTTCATTGTTTTTTCGGCGACGTTTAGATTGCTCCTCTCCGGTGTTAGATTTCCACTGCGACACCACCAGTTTGATCCTCTTTCTCTCGCCGGTGAAACCTCCACTCGCCTGTCTCCAATCTCCGTCACTTTTTTTTCGTCAATAATTTTAGATGAAGTTCAGACTGCCCCTTTCCGATGTTATATTCTGATCACACACCATCGGTCTGTTCGTCTCCCTCTCGTCGGAAAAACCTAGGAAGCTTGACCCGATTCTCCGTTGCACATGCCTCCACACGCCATTGGTTTTCTCGGTAAATCTCATCACTGATCTTCTCCGGCTCGCGTCTCATCTCAACGTCGGCACTAGTGTCCTTAGATGTGACCGACGACCAAAACCCACTGATTTCTGTTACAATCCAACGTCCAATGTACTGATTTAGGTGACATCCGACGTCTGGCGTATTGTTTTGGTATCGGAAAAGAGTTCCTCGCCTATTTTCGTCGTGTTTTTCTCCAAATTTTCTTTTTAAGTCCGATTTTGTGATTCTCTGAGTTCATTTTGGCATTGTTCATTGTTTGATCACTATTCATAGCATTGTTTGGTACGGATGCTTGGCGCAGGACATGAGTTACAGGGCCTCTATCATCTCAACCTACCTTCCGCTCCTACCGCATGCACTGTCTTTGAATCTCCAATCCTTGTTCATAATCGTTTAGGTCATCTAAGTTTGTTGAAACTTCAGAAAATGGTTCCTAATTTATCCACTTACTAAATCTCTTTCGTATTAGTTTTATTTGTAGTAAGCTTGATACATATGATTTATGTGCTCCAGCTTAAGGGGGAGTGTTTAGTTGTAAATTATGAAGATAGATTACTATTGTTAAGTTGTGTAGATTAGGAAAGTAATTATTGTGTTTTATTGTATATCTTATTTAGACTAGATTGTATTAGTATATAAGGATATACAAACTATGAGAAATATACGAAAATTATTCATCTAATTTCACACTTGTTTAATAGTTATGTCTCAAATATTCCTTTCTTTAGTATCTAATAGTTAAGTTTCATGATTGTCAGAGAAGCCGAGGAGTACAAATGATGTTCTGCAGGGAAAGAATGATGATGGCTTCTTCCAACGGGTATGAATTTGGAGAAATTCGATAAGCAATTATTAGCTTTCTGTTTTACTTGTTTTAGACTAAAAATCATTTTTTAAGAACCTCCGAGAACTAAAGTTTGTAACTTTAGCATTCTCTATTCTACTAATGTGTTATTCTTCTTGCTTTAACGCTAAAGAACTATATTTGCTTGCTTCTTTTCAGGATTGGTGGAATGATCTTCTGCCTGAACATACCTATAAAGAGCTTGACTACAGTGGCAAAATGGTTTTGCTCCTTGACATTCTAACCATGTGTTCTGAAATTGGTGATAAAGCATTGGTTTTTAGCCAAAGTATACCAACTTTAGACCTCATACAGTTTTATCTTGCAAAATTACCTCGACCGGGCAACCAAGGGAAGTTTTGGAAAAAGGGAAAGGACTGGTATAGGTGGGTTTATATGTCAGCTAACTTTTTCAACATGTTAACTGTTTTCATCATCTTGATGAGCTTGCTTTAGGTTCTCTCATTGTGTTTGGCTAAGAAGAAACTGTGACATTTCCTGTAAAATAAGTTGTTGGTTTTATTGGTTTTTGGCCAACTTCTTCAAAACTGAATGCTATTTATTTGATTTTCCACTCTGAAATTGAGACTTTTAGATTACCATACTGGAAAAGTTTCTTCTCACCATTTCTCAGAAGGTAAATTAGCTATATAGCTGTGTGGAAATTTTTTTTGTTAAAATCCAATTTTTGACCTAATGGGTCTTTTATAAATGATCCACTCTCCCAAAATTTAGATACTATGACCCTTTTGACTTAGAAATTACCCAAATGTCCTTAACAATATCCTAAATTCATTTCACCTTCTTCCCTTGAAACGGTTGATTTGCAATAACTTGAGTTGTATTCACTCATATATTGCAAAGATCTCTTAAAAGAAACAAAACAAAGAAGAAAGTAGTTGAAAGAGAGGAGTTATGAGAAGAGAAGGGTTTGACAACTTATTTTTTGTTGTTTATGAAGAATATAAGCTTGATTTGGGTGTTTGATATGAGTTTATGATGTGTTTTATATGTAATAATGAAGTTTTATGATGTTATTTGATGCAAAAATGGAGTTTCTATGAGCAAAAATGGAGGCCTAATGGAGGTTGAAGACGACTACGATGCTCGATTTGAATGTGATATTTGTCGTCGAGCATTGGATGTTTATCGTCGAATGTTGGATGTTTGTCGTCAAATGTTGGATGTCTGTCGCTAGATGTTTGATATTTGTTGACTGTTTGTTTTCGAGTGTCAGATAGCCGTTGTTGAATGTCAGTTATCTGTTGTTGGATGTCTGATGTCTGTTGTTAGATACTGTTAAGCATATGTTATCTGATTCTGTCTAACATATCTGCAACCTTCGAAATGCTAATTTTTACATCTTTAACCAATTAAATGCAACAATCTTATATAACTACTTATTTAAGCTTATTAAATTATTTTTAAAGGAAAAAAAAAAAGTGAAAATAAGATGAATTTTTTTAGTTTTTGTGTGGAACAGAGAAAGAAAAAAGAGAAAACTTAAGAAGTTTAGATAAGGGCATTCAAGTAATTTTCGAAAACAAAGGGTTATGGCATCTAAATTTTATGAGAGTGAATAATTTTTTAAAGACCCTCCTTAATTTGCGTAAAAAATTAAATTTTCCCTATTTTTTATTGGTTTAAGTTGCTCAAATTCGATTCATCCATTGATGGTTCAAATAATTTTTTCTCCCAAGGATGGTTTTTTACTTCAGGATCTGTTTTTTCTTTACAAGGATTTTGCTTGCCCACATTATGTTGCTTGATATGGGCATTATGTTTGGTGTATAAATCTAAAATTATTTGAAATTTCTCCTAGTTTCTGTGTGAAAATCTTATTGTCTAATTGTGATTGAATGTATATTTTACCCTTGCTTTTTTTTTTTAATAATCTTGTGTACCCAATTTTAATGTGAACGCTTGTGTAGGACTTGATTTCCTGGGCTTTTTGAACTTTGTTCCTTGTTTTTTTTGCAGTATTTTTAGTTTTATATTTTTGGGGTTGAATGCCCTTTTTTGCTATGAAGTGTACATGTCATCACGCGATTAACTATCAACTTCATCTATCTTTATATTATTATATAAGCACGAAATTTTCCATAATTTTGATTAAAATTTTGTGAAGTTCACTCTTTTGTTGTTTAATCTGCTGGACAGGCTAGATGGAAGAACAGAGAGTTCTGAAAGGCAAAAGTTGGTAGAGAGGTTTAATGAACCCTCAAATACAAGAGTAAAATGTACTCTAATTTCTACCAGAGCTGGATCTCTAGGGATCAATCTTCATTCTGCTAATCGTGTAATTATTGTTGATGGTTCTTGGAATCCAACATTTGATCTTCAGGCCATATATCGTGCTTGGAGGTATGTTTCTTTGCTTTGTTCAGTATATATGTGTGGGTATAAGTGTGTGCTGTATCTTAATTAGGTTTAAAACTTGACCTGATCATTATATATATAACTCTTCAGGTATGGACAAAAAAAGCCAGTTTTTGCTTACAGATTGATGGCACATGGAACTATGGAAGAGAAGATATATAAACGTCAGGTAATAAATGAAAAAATTGCTCTATGATTATATGGTTTCTGTTTACTCATCCAAACAAGGCAATGCTTCAATAGGTGACGAAGGAGGGGCTTGCTGCAAGGGTTGTTGATAGACAACAAGTACATAGGACTATCTCCAAAGAAGAAATGCTACATCTCTTTGAATTTGGCGATGATGAAAACCCTGATCCTTTGTCTGAGCTCAGTCGAGAGAATGGACCAGGAAACAGTCAGAGTAACACTTGTGAAATAAAAAATTCTCTGAGGGATAAGTTGCCTCTTTCTAATGGAAGCTGCTGTTCTGACAAGTTAATGGAAAGTTTAATTGCCAAGCATCATCCGAGGTAGTTTTTTTTTTTTTGAAATTTTATTAACCCTTGATTTTTAATTATTCTGAATGCATTTAGTTTGTTAATTCACATTGTGATGGCTACAAAAGTATGGTGTGCTACACTTTTCTCATTAAATACAATTCTTGGTGAATTAATTTTTGACAAAATTCTCGAGTTATTGCTTACATAAATACAACAAATCAAAACGTTTCACAAGTTTCTTATGTATTTTGTCTGTAACAAGTTTTGCCATGTTGGTAGCTATAAATTTTCATTTTCAGAACTAAGAGCGACTCTAGATTTTGCCCTTACACTACAGTAATAATTTCCAATCAGTAAGGCTGTGGTTTACCAAGTTTCTGAATGTGAGAATTCCATTTTTGGTGGTTAAAAGGCCACTGACATGTCATATGATTCTTTTCTTGTCTCGTTAGGTGGGTTGCCAATTACCATGAGCATGAGACTCTTTTGCAAGAGAATGAAGAGGAAAGGCTCTCAAAAGAGGAGCAAGACATGGCTTGGGAAGTATACCGGCGATCATTAGAATGGGAGGAAGTGCAGCGTGGTCCAGTTGATGAATCTGCATCTGAGCGAAAGCCTGCTCCCACGCCAAATGTGGTTCCTCCGGCACCAGAGACCAGCAACCTCGCACAGCCCAGGGGCATTCTGAGAAGTCGTGTGGTTCAGCGAAAATGTACTAATCTTTCTCATTTGCTGACTCTTAGAAGTCAGGGCACAAAAGTTGGTTGCAGCACCGTATGTGGAGAGTGTGCCCAGGAGATACGTTGGGAGGACCTAAATAGGGATGGCAAACCAGCTAGGTAGTAGAAAAGGTATCCTCCATTTTGTTCATAATGTGGTTTAACCAATGTAATTAGTAATTAGTTATTCATTGTATATTACAGCTACTGTAAGTTCAATATCCTTTTGAACACTGCATTCTTTTTGGTAGGTCTGATCTAAAAAAAGTGCTGCATATTTATAGTGAAATATTTCCATCTTGCGTTTATTTTTTTGTATTAAGAGGAAAGGAGAGGGGTTTTCTTTTCTTTTGGATACAGGGGAAGGATGTAATTTAGACTGCCAGGAATTAGGCACGTGTAAACTCAAGGTTCTGAACCTTTCTAATGGATTCAGTTGAGAGAAAGGAAAAAAAAAATTGTGTTTAGTTGTAATTTTATTTTCAGTAATTATCGATCACCATCTGTACCTTTTGTATAAATTTTATTCATATAAAATTTTTACCCTTTTTCTTCCACCATCTCATAGTTTTTTCAGGTCTTTCAGTTATATTTTTCATCAGTTAACAGCAGATAAAATGGTAAATTAGTAATTTTTAGTTGTCTTCTTATATTTTTAAAGAGAAAAAAAAATATAACCTCCTGTAGTTAGGTATTATTAAATTGTCCCCCCAACCGGTTTTATGAATCCTTACAAAACCTTTTATTAATGTAGGAGAGGTTTCTATCAATCATGGGAGCTAATTGATTTTTTAACAAGTTCATAAGTGGTAAGTGTTATTTAATATAGAAGTAAACATGGAAATACGTTAATAAAAGATTTTGTGATGATTAAAATGAAATTTGGGGGTGATATTGTAATAACACCTAACCACAAGAGTTTCAAATTTTTTTCTTAAATAATTATGTTGAGAAATATTAATAATTTGATATCGATAAAATATAAATAAATGTGTAAATATAAAAAAATCATTCCAACATAAGTTTTAAAAAATAATAGTTAATAAAATATTATATAATAAATAAAAAAATTTATTCTTCATTTCTAAAATCGAATAAAACATAATTCGCATGTTACAATTTTTAGTTGAAATATTAGTATTTATTTCAAAAGTAATTTGATCATTTAACTTAATTTTATTTTTTAGAAATTAGTCTTTATATTTATTAGTAGGAGTAAAATAATAAAATTATTGGAATATGAAAATAGAAAATGTAACTGAAAGACAGGAAAAAAGATTTTTGAAAAATTTAGAAATGGTGAAAAAAAAAAGAACAAAAATTTCATTAGAGTGAACTTTAAGCAAAAGTAGAGATGATGACTGATAATTTTTCATTTTATTTTCAGCTAGGATCGTGGTCACAAATATCTCTATATCAATCTACCCTATTTAATCCATGTCAAATGCCAAATTATACATATAGTATGCCATTTTTTGTTGTCAAAGAACATTGCCAATCCATATATATTATCATTGCGGCAATGCCCTTTTGGAGGAAACCCATGATACAAATCATCTGAACGATCTTTTTATATACAGCATTGGATGAATTTCTTTTTGGAGTATAAATATCTCTCCTCAAACATGAAACAAGGAAAGGCGAATCACAATGTCACTCTTCTTAAATTGACAGCATACACTAGCATTTTACAAGTAGGGGAGAGCATTAGCTTCTTTAGCTCAAGAAAAACAGGACTTTAGGGTGGTGATGGAACGCTCAAGAATCATAATATTTACCTGCATAAGTTTGTTTAGCTCTTTAATTTCTGCTTCAAGAAAAACGGGGATAAATTATCAATGCAATCTTCTTTAGGGTAACTTGGCTTCTTGGAAGCACTTTACATGCCTCCCCATAGTGTACTGGGTACATGTGCCGGTGGTGTTACAGCCTAAGTATACAGAACCGATCTTCTTCATTTCACTAAACTCATAGCAGCTACCAAATCACTATTGTGCCATGGTGCGTTGTCGATGACAAACCAACAACTGAGAACCATACAGCTAGGCCTAATCCTTGTACAGAAAAGAAGGAATCGTACTTCTCAAAATGAGCATTATATTACATGGCGAAAACTACCATCTTTCATCTCCCACCCAATTATCCTTCTCTTTTGGTCCGGTTGGTCCTTCCTCACCATAAAGCTCCGTTGGAAACAAATCAAAGATGTTCTCTACTGAAAATCGAACATAAAATGGAAGGAGATTGATAATCTTATCCAGTTCAGTTCGCGAATCATAAACAATGGTTGGACCCCACTCTCTCATATACTGCAACCAACATGGTTCGGTAACAATGCCATCTCCAAGATACTCAGCTGCAATAATTCGATACTTGGCACTTGAATCGATAAAATATTTGCTTCGAGCACAATCATTCCTCACTCCAATTCCAAGCTTCGATGACCCTTGAAGGTATGTTCCTGGATGTGGGAAACTAGCATGACCATGTTTTGATGAATACACGATCGGCTTATTCCCTTCAATAAACTCCAAGTTAAATGCATCCACCCATCCACCACCACTATGCTCTGAAAAGTACACTTTACAAAGTTCTCCAGAAAGGTTACTAACACGAAGGGTGAAGTGCTCCCAGTCACCTACATGTTGCCCTATCCTGCTCATTTCAATACTCATTAACCCAATTTTAAGGGTGGCAGGTCCATTGAAGGGGCAAAAAACCCACATTGCAATATCAGTAAATGCTCCTCCTAGAGCTGGTTTGACATGAACATAAAGTTCTCCAGTCTCTAAGTTTCCCTTCTTGAGATAATCTCTTGCATCATCATGGTCTGGCAAGTCCACCCAAAATTCACCATCATTTGCACCACCACAAGGCAAGTTTGATCCCCTATAATCAATAGATTCACCATTCTCCTTTCCTTCTTGATATAGGAGTGCCCCATTTTTGAAAAACCATTCCACCGACGAGGGCATATACTCCTCATCAGGATGAAAGTAGACAGTTGGTCCATAGTGTCTGATGAGTGCATGAATCTGGTTCAAATTTGGCATCGCATGTAGTGTGGTGTCAAGATTCTTCAAACAAGCAATATCTAGCTGTTCTTCATAAGTCAAGTAGGTACCACAATAAAACGTCCCAACAGATACACCTCTAGCAAAAAGTCCTCTTTGGCAGGGTCTATGGCTCCAGACCTCAAACGGATACTTAGAAAATTTTGAATCCATAGTGAGTATCACATCACAAGTTTCACAACTCTCCGTAAGATCCTCACGCACACACCTAACTTCCTCAGGTTCAGGCTCCTCTGGCTTGTTGGTAACCACAATACCCATTGCTTTATAACCCACAGGTGGATTTGGTAGCCAGAAGTAACCACAACCACCATGGTTTGGATCAGTACTCCAAATTAAGGAATAGTTAAGGGGCTTTCTTAGAGCTGGAAGATCTAATAGTGGCTTATCTATACAGCCAGATTCCATCTTAGAAGCAGCAGCATCACGGGCGACAAGAAGATATCCGTTCAATGGCTGATTATTAGGCTGACAATAGTGACCAAGACAGTAGAAGCCATCAGGGATTTCCACAGGCTTATAAAATGTGACACCTTTTGCTTTTCCACGCAAAATATTGCAGCTCCAAATACTCACAAACTTAGTAACTTTGAAAACCTCTAACCGTCCTAAGTTTATTCTTCCGGTGGCAAAACCTTGGCCTGTGGAGATCATAAAATATTATTTCCAAAGTAAGCTAATATAGTCAAAATATATAGAGGAATTACTACTGGCTGACAAGAAAATCACTAGTTAAGCAGTCAATTGGAATAAAAATTCCAAGATTCAGGAAGTGATTGAAGAAAACCACCTTTATTTCACAATGCTCAAAAGAAAGCATAATCCACTTACTGAAATTCCTAGAATCTGAAATAAGGATAACCAGGAAAATGAAAAAAATAACAAACAAACAAAAAAGAAACAAAAGCACACATATCGCATGGTCAATGGTCACTACTAGCAAACTAAAAGTCGGTAACTACCTGTCAAAGAACATAAAAAATGCAGAAGTCAGAATAATAAAAGGCCCTCCTGTCCCAAAATATGCTAACAATTTTTATCCATTGGAAACCTGAGAACGTTGGTTCAAAAAAAAAAAAAAAAAAGAAACAAAATAAATAACAAGGTTTGTAGCTCTTTTCCATGCTTTGGCCATAGAAGTCTTCGGTTCAAAAATAAAATTGAAGCAAAAGGTAGATGCCATATATCTTCAAATAACAAAAAACCCTTTAATCTTAATCGGCCAAATTTCAAGAAATTGCATATTGATCTTCTTAAACAAACAAAAAAGAAACAGAAAAAGTAAACCCATGAATCATGTAGCCTCCAGCAAAGAATTCTGCTTGATCCATTGATTTATACAAAACAGATACACAGAAATTAGGTCAGGACCACCTAAGTAAATGAGAGATAGTCAGAGAAGAATGGATATCCCTGCTATACTGTGATAATTAGCATCATCTTCATCATAACATCTGTCTAGCCTCAAAACATAGACAAAAAAAGAAACTTATGAGAAGATCAATTAACACAACCCAGAAACCAATCTCTACATGCAAAGCTACTTTCAAAGAGAGATAATCTTTTACAAGTACAAACACCAAAATTCACAAATTACCAACAAAAAGGTTTTTCTTTTTTCTTTTTTTTCCAAAAAGAAAGAAAATAATCCAGTAAAATTTTCCATTCAAAGGGGTGCCCTGCATACCTTGTGGCCATTGTGGAAGGGGAGAAGGCAAAGAGAAAGGCTCTGGCTCATGATCAGGCAAGGGGTACTCAAACTGAGAGACTCGGTTCCAGCAGAAGCACTCACAAGCAAACATCTTGATGATGAAAGCTTTAACAAAGTAAAAAACCACCAAAACCCAGAAATTATTCTAAATAATATGATATTCAGCACCTCTCCAGCTCGTATGGACAAGCAACTCAAGAGAAAAGAAACAAAGAAAATAGAAGAGAAAGAGAGAGAAGAAGTAGAAGTCCCCCTCTCTCCCTCTCCTTAACAATTCAAAGAAAAAGAGAAGATGAATGAAGAAGCTCCTCTCCCTTTAAAAGTCTCAACAAATATCAATAATTTCGAAGTGAGTAAAACAGAGAGAAGGCTGCTTTTGTTAAATGAAGAGAGAGAGAGAGAGAAGCGCTTTTGTTTTCTTTACGAAAACAGAAGAGAAAAAAAGAAAAAGAAAAAGAAAAAGAAGGGGTTGAGTAGAAAGAGAGGAAAGTTAATGGCGTTTTGTTTGGTCATTGCTTTGGGTTTGGGTTTGCGTTTGCTCCAACAAAGTACCATCGTTGTCACAACCACGCAACGCTCTATCTATCCATCTTTTACTAATCAAATCCCATCATTTCATAAGCCACAAAACGTTCAAGTTTGGTGGGGCGATTTTGATATTTTATATTGCAAAAGTCTCAAAATTCTCATCATCTCTCATGGAAGTAATGTTTGACAAATCATTATTCACCGCGCCTAGTAAATTGTTCAACAGTTCCTAAACAGGTGGACGTGTATGTTGAAGTTGGAGTTGGAGGTCTCATGAAAAACTCCATACTTAAACCATTTTCAAGTGAAAATCTTAGACTTATTGGAGAAGGGAATTCAAGTAAATGAAAAACGAGTGTGTTCAAGAGGAGTGAGTCCAATTGCATTGGATTTCACTCCATAATCAAGCCAAAAAACTTTACTATTCTATCTTATTAACTCATTTATTTAATCTCTAAGGATTCGTTTGGTTTGAATTTTGTAATCGAAATTAAAATGATTATTTATTTCTCCTGTTTGATTCAGTATAGAATCGGAATCTGATTCATATAAAAGTTATTTGGATTATAAAAAGTCTAGAATCGAAATTAATATCAAATTTTTAAATTATTTCCTGTAAAAATATATAAAATAATAATAATAATATATATATATCATTGTTGTCATAAAATATGAATTTTCATATTTCTTACACTTTATTTATTTATTTACCTTTTATAAAAAATATTACAACATTTTTTAATTTATTAACTTTTTTAAATATTATAATCTTTTATTAATCTTTTTAAATATTATAACTTTTTAATTTATAAACTTTTTTTTGAATATTATAAATTTTTTATTTTTAATTTATTACCTTTTTAAAAAATATTATAATTTTTAATTTTATTTATAATTTAAAAATATTATAATATTTTTTTAATTAATTTTACTTTTAAAAAAATATTATAACTTTTTTTTCTTCAAAAAGTGAAAAAACCCTGCTTTTATTTGATTCCAGTCAGGAATCAAAGTTGATTCTCAAGAGGGGAATGACTAATTCCCTTTTATGAGATAATGGGATTCCCATTTTTGAGCTTTTTTTACTAACCAAACAATAAGAATGGGAATACCCTATTCCCATTCACATTTCCATTCTCATGTGTATTTTTCCCGAATCAAATCGCCCCTAAGTTGTTTAAGCACTAATAGATTTTATCAAATGGTGTATTATCAACGTTTAAATTTTAAATTTTAAAAACAGTTAATTTCGACGCGTATATTTAAATACATGTACCAAATTTATTCCCTCCCAATTCCAAGGTTGACACAGAAAAAGTATCTTAAAATTAGTATTATAGTTCTCAAATTTTATACATATTTTCAAGTTTTAGGCTTCCAACCGTTAGGCAATACCCGATTCTAATATTAAGATACACTTAAACAAGTTGTTTTCACATAAAATAAATTGACGTGACAAATGCCTACTTGAGTTGACTTGTGATCTCTATTTCTAATTATTGTGAATATACAATTAAATAGTTGACTTTGATTTAGTCATAATTATCATTTTATAGAAAAGAAGAAGTTGACTGGAAGATAGAAATATATATGATGTAAAATGTATGTGCAATGCAAGTGTTTATTTTTATAATCTAGACTTGAATGAGCTAGGTTTTGATAGTTTTTTAATTTGGTTTAAGAGATTAATAAAAAGAAATTAAATTGGTGAAAATTTTAACTTTTTTAGTTCAAGTTGTGCTTGTAATTATAGAAAACCAAGGATAAGCAAACTTCAAACTTTAAGAAGCATGTTAGAAAATTCTTTTAAATTACATAAGCTATTAGAAAAGTTTTTATGATTTTAAAAGTATAAAAAATTTCAAATTTTCTTTATCTTATAAAATAAAGTTTTAAAGTTATTTTTGCAAAGCATTTCCAAGGAGTCCTATGAACTTATTAGCCAGTGTATCCCAATGAAGAGATAAATAGTCAAATACTATATTGAATATAATTTTTATGTATAATATGAATGATAATATACCTCCTAAATGTTTCCTAATCTTTTTGCAACAATATGATTCCTGGTCATAACAAATGAATTAATGAAGAGCAAGAATAAAAACAAATCTTAACCATATGTATATATTAAAAATAAACTAATGTATTAGTAGACTCTTAAAAGTCAAAAAAAAAAAAAAAATTGATAAGCAAAGGATTCCAATTTTATATTTATAATGAGAGTCGAAGATACATTGGTTTAATTTCTTTGATATGATAACATGATATATCCATCAAATAATAGATTAACAAGTAGATGTTTCATTACTTAAAAATTTTAATTTACTTTGTTTTGAAACATGAAATAAAGTGAGAAATAATAAACCACATTTTGAAAGTGTGAAGTAATCGACAAACAGACTCAACTTTTTTTGACAAATTAAAAATTTTAATTCATTTTATTTTGAATATGAAATAAAATGAGAAATAACAAATGATGTTTTGTTTGTATAAATTTACTATTTATTAATTCATTATTGAATAAATATATCATATCATCATATTGACCCATATAATATAGTAAATATATTCTAGATTTTCTCTTATCATAGTTCTACGAAATTATTATTATTTTTTAAATTGTATAGAATGTGAAACGATAAGATAAAAAAATTCAAAGCAATACTGAATACACTCTTTTTTGTTTTTTGTAAATGTTTTAAAATTCTAATCATCAAGTATTGACAAACACAAATCATCTCATAAATGAGCATAAATCATCAAATGTGTTTGTTTGTTTGCTAGTATCGGGGAATATGCCAGAGCACAAGAAGAGAATATCCTGCCACTTTCGATTTCTATATTTATCATATAACTTCTGCAGACAAAGTTGACTTGTTGCAAACCCAGATATAACAATGACTCTGAAATTGTTTAGAACCTTTACAAAATTTGATGGTTGATTGATTGTATGGAAATGCACAGCTTTAACAAGGATAATTATTCGATTATATTTTAAAGTTAAATATTGGAAAAGGTTAACCAAACACAAACAAGGTGACGATATTTGATTCCTCGTCTCTCAACCAAACCAAACCAAACCAAGGTATTTACCCATAAAACCAAAACAAATGAGAAACATTAGCTTTTTTTTTTTTAATTCAATTAATTTCTTTATTGTATATTTTATTCCTAATCAGAAACTTATATTCTCTTGGTAATTGAATTAGGTACACCTGAACATTTATCTAATCTCATAAACTAATTAATCCTTAAAGTTTCTTTTAATTTTATATGCGAAGCAAGTTTGACTATTTAATCAAAGAGCCTCGTCATTACCAAAAATCAATCAATTGGTGGAATCCATTAAACTTAACCCTATCGGAAGCCAAAAAATTGAATTTTACCCCCCATTCCCTAATATCCGAAATTCTAAAATACAAACCTAAATTGTTTTGTAACCCTAAATCGCAAGTCAGTTTTACAATCCTAATTGAGTAATTATCATTTATCATTCCTACCTTTTTTTTTTTTTTTTTTATAACTCATATAGGACTTTTACCATTTTTATCTTCGTTCATTCTTAAGTTTTGAAAAAATCTCTTCTCAAGTCCTCCAATTAAAAATTCTGTTAGTTAACATCTATTAACCTACATATTCCAATAACTTTACTATTTTACCCTTACTAACACATATAAAAAATAACTAATTTTTTAAAGAAAATATTAAATTAAATGATNCAAATTATCCTTAAAATAAATACTAATATTTATTAATATTGTCCATAACAATTAATTTTAATATGTGTTAATATATGCTAAAGGTAATTTGATCATTTAATTTAATATTGTCTTTTAAAAATTAAGTCATTTTTTTATGTTTTAGTAAGAGTAAAATAGTAAATTTATTAAAATATAAAGGTTAATAGATATTAACTAACATAATTTTTAATTGGGAGATTTGAGAAGAGATTTTTTCAAAATTTAAGGATGAGAGAAGATAAAAATGGCAAAAGTCTCATATGAGTGAAAAAAAAAAAAAAAGATAAGGGTGGTCAATAATAATTACTCAATCCTAATTCCTAATNTTGCATAGATGATTGGTGACTCCAAACAATTTCCCATTTTGGTAGGAGACTTATCGATTAAATAGTCAAACTTACTCCGTAATTATCCATCAAACTCATGACCAACTAATTTAAAAAAACAAAGTCTTTGAACAAATTGATATAAAACAAAATTATTGGATAGGTCTCTCAATCAAAAGTAGTTAAATATATCCCAAGATAATTACTAACTTATATAATGATTTAATACTTATCCATTTATGGGTTTAGATTCATCAAAATGATTATTTTTAATTTTTGACCATCGGTAGCTTGTCATATATGTAGGTGGTGGCATGGGTCATAATCATATGATAGTGAACATTATATTATCTTTTGCTTTGCTTTATGATGTTTAAATCAAGTTGGATCCACGAGTTCCCCACTTCTATGTGTCTCAATCTCTATCCCATAACATAGCATTGCTCACCAAAAGATAATGTCTTTTGAGCCGCCCCATTGGACTTCAAATTTTAAAAACTTCATATAGCGACAAGTCCACCTACACGTGAAGAATAGTATTTTACTCTTATGGATTCAAGTGGCCGGCTTGTTTGGATGCCTAGAACGTCTCGTCGGCACCAAGAAAATGTTGGATATATGGAGAATTTTTTTTTTTTTTCTTTTTACGATGAATTCCACAACACCTTTCTTAATACATTCTATTATAAGTAAACTATTAAGTAAATTTCACCTACATTAGAGGCAAGCGTTTGTTTTTAAAGGGTTTTTACCTTCACACTCAAAGATTTGGTCAAATATTTCCTAAGCTTTTATGAAATTTCAAACACAAGTATGTTATCAATGCCTGTGCATTCTACTAATAGTAAATTTCACATGTTTCCCAATACGCTATCCGAAAAAAAGGACAAGAGATGCCTGAGAATTTAAGGATTACATGTGTGGTTATTTGAGATTTTGATAATGGGTTAATATCAATACCTTGTTAGGATCCTAATTGTAAGGTATGAGACTTGAATCCTACATTGGAAGTGTGGGCTTCTTATGTGGGATTTATAAGACTTTGGGCTTTCCCATTTCAATAGCTAGCTTTTAGGGTATGGTTTTCCTAAGGTTCTTATCAATTGGTATGAGAGCGACACATGTAGTGATGCTGGCATTGCAGTGTTTGCCCGGGACTCGTCAAGGACTAGTGAACAGCCAGCCTGTGTGGGCGTCGGGGTTGCGACGCATAGAGCGTGGTGGAATGTTAGGATACTAATTGATAGGTATGAGACTTGAATCCTACATTGGAAATCATGATAAATTCCTTTTCATTAAAGCAAAAATTGTTAGTGAGGTTGAATGAGATATTTATTAATAGGACAAGATCCATTGCATGTATGGTCCATCGACCACATGGACTGACTCCTAGCATTTCTCATTTTCCTAGGACTTTTTTTTTTCTTATTTACTATATAGCCCTACCTTTCGTATCATCCCTTCAAATTATCCATTTCATCTTACTTTCTTTTCAAATCTCATTTAAAGGAAGTAAAAAGTTATAAAAAAAAAATGGAATGTGAAAAAGGGATACATATATGATTTTTTTTTTTTATAATAATTTCATTTGAGAATAAAAGGGTAATAAGCCTATGAAAGAGGAAATCCATCTATTTTAG
Organism: Bursera cuneata; assembly: GCA_026212285.1. NCBI lineage: Eukaryota > Viridiplantae > Streptophyta > Magnoliopsida > Sapindales > Burseraceae > Bursera > Bursera cuneata. The sequence continues at coordinate 21,088 of JANLJB010002838.1, forward strand.
TTAAATTATTATTTTATTTCAATTTTAAAAATCTAATAATACATGTATTTTCTCATTAATATATTCTTTGTAATCACCAATTATATCTTTAAAGAACAATGAGACAAAATTAAAATGAACAGAGAATCCTTGTCGTTGGTGATTTCAGTACAATTAATAATGATATCAGATTGGTAATTGAAAGATTTACACAAATTAATATACTCCGCTTTTTAATCCATCAATGTAAGATGAATTTGAGTTTGAATTAATTGAAATAATTAATTAATAGATTTGTTATAGAAATCCAAATTTAGGATGTTGTCTTTTAATAGAGAAACTACGGGCTTCACAGAGGAAAGCCTGTTTAGTTGCCAGCTTGATATATATAGCCTGCTACCGTGAACTCACCACAGCCATTTCTACAGATAGCATAGCCACCCATCCGGACTGCATATATATATATACACTTGATCTTGATTTGATTGTGCATAGTTTCTAGTACTCTTATTGGTTTAATGTCCATTATTACATTCATTGAAGTAGTGAAGGGGTTTGGATTCTGATGATCAGCTCAGCCGCTACTGGACACACACACACACACATATATATATATATGAGAAGAGGGTTGTTATCCTCATTTGGCAGCCTTGATCACTCATTTTCTGTCGAAGCGTAGTTTTGCAGCGTCCAGACTCTACCTGATGTGTGGCTGGCTAATGCTGCATGGAAGGCAAGTGTAGATAGTGCCAAAGGTATCCAGGGGAAGGAAAGGACCATTTTGTAATAAGAGCTAGATGACCTTCAACTCGATTCCTTGACGTTTGCATATTTGGGGTAAATGGTTTACTGCATGTTAGTGAGCTCTGGACAATACATAGTTGACTAAAGAAATAAAGCAACAATCATAGATCTTTCTTCTAAAAACAGTTTATTCCTTAAAGAATGAAATATATAGACATAATAACAGCTAATGCATACAAGCAACCTTAATTCATCGAATGTCCAAAAGGGTACATTGAAGCTATATGCAACCATCAAACCTCAATTCTAGACATCAAAATCGTAAGCCTACCCAATCACTTACAAATTTTCATTCTCAGAACAGACGTACAATACAAAGAAACAAAGAAAAGAAAAAATAGTAGAATGAAATATCTCACATAAAATTAATTAATTAAAAACTTCTTCTTGATCTTTTACCGTACGTCCAACGTAACTTTGCATCAAATGCTTGATTGATTGATTCCTCACCTCTTCAGGTATCTCTGACCGTGTGATTGACTATGAATACTGTCGTCCAAAGAGCTAAGGTGGCATACCTTGCCGTTCTGGTAAGGTACCCTCTTCTTGCTGTTGCCTCCTGCACAAGTGATGGAGATTTCACACCCAAATGCATTGCCGAAACAAGAGAACAATCCCCCACCGTCAGTCTTCCGCCTTGAACGCCCTCCACGCTTGCTGGTTGCTCTCAGTTTTGAATGATCATATATGGGTGGAACCTCTGTCTTCCACCTTTCAACCTTTGCTTTGACGCTTTCGGCGCTCTGCTTCCTCTCCTTGTCTCCTATTATCAACACTCTACCTCCTTCATTCGCCGCAGGCGCCTTTGCCGGCGTCGGAAACTTGTACAACCCTTTCGCAATTGCGGCTGCTACCACTGATGCCGAAGGACCCACGTCTGATGAACACAACGACTCGTTTATTGCGCTGCCAGTCTCTTTCTTCACCGAATCATTCTGGGCGAAACCATTGTGGGCTAACCCATTTTGGGCTGACCCATAAGTACGAACCCAACTATCTGGTTGTGTGTGCTTGATGTTGGAGTAATCTTCTGTTCTGGTTAGATCGGTTCTATCGCTCTGCGATCGACGTAATTTCGCGTTTTTGTTATTATTGGATTTGCCTCTGCTGCTAAGTTCTTGATCATCTTGTACCTTTTTAATTTTTGCGTCATCTACTGATGACTCATCGGCGAAAGCTGCACCTGCTGCACATAGCTCGGCTAACAATGGCAGGCTTCGCATGGTGTTGTCTAAAAGCTTGATGCCCATGTTGAGGATACCTTGAGGCCTACCTGAGGGACGACGAACCTGAAGCGCCACGAAGCGTGTGGCCGAAGCACTGTTGGAAAGAGAACCAAAGAGATGGCTGATGAGAACGCGGACAGAACCGATGAGCGCGTCTTTCAACCACGCTGCTGCATAGATTTCGATTATGATAGCAGAATTTTCATCACTTAGGAACCTTTCATCGACCCGGAAAACAAATTTTTCATTCCAAGTAGGGTTGTTAAGGCCGCTTTGATCCACCCGCGTGGTAAGCTTTCTATCAGGATCAATCCATGCAGTGGCGTAGGTTTTCATGTTCTTAGATACAAGAGCCAAGTCATGGGCAGATGTTATATTGATCTCAAGAACGCGACAAGGAGGAACCATTCTGCGTTGATGTAGAGCGTTGGTGATGATAGTCGAATATGGCCGCGGAGGTGGAACTATTCGTCGTCAATGGTTCCCACTCACGGCTGGCTTAAGGACAAGCTAAGTCTGCATGTAAGAAAAGCAAATTTAAGAGCTGAAGAAATTGAGTTGATTTGAAAGAAATGTTGTTGGCGAAATGCAAGGAAGATCAGTTAGAGTTGAGGGGATATGGGCCAAGAGTTATTCACAGGTTACTGAAATATTGCAAAACAACTATAGGACAATCTGTAATGAAGTTACTATAAGCTGAAATATTTGTGTATTTTTGGGGTTCTGTCTCCTCGAGAGACCAGGATTAAGGAATGGATTAGAATATTTAAACCGGTTTTAGTTTTTGAACAAACTACTTAGTTGAAATTCATTTCAGAATATTTGTATCAACAATTATTCTAATCTTGTAAGTTGAGAATATTTGTATTATAACAATTGATCATGCTTCTAATATTATTGTTACGTAATAAGAACTTGAAATTAAGCATGCATGTTAGCTGTAATTTTTATAGTTAATTTCATTTCAAGGTATATGTATATGTATATATACACATGTATAAAACATGTAATGATTTTTAAGGGTTTATGAATTTCTACGGTCAAATATGGGCGTTACATTAGTTAAGAAACGATTGTAACTGCGTACTTTTAGATTGAAAAATTAATTTAACAATTTTTTTTTTTAATAATAAAGTTAGTTAGAATTAGGCAAGAAAATAGTCCCTAACATCCAACTTCCCAAGTCTTTATCTTTCTTAAAGCACGAAGCAACTTCCTAACAAGAAACTTCCTAATGGATCCAACCTTGAAACCATTCGCTCCTCCGTCTCGAAAACTGTTTCTGGTACTTCTATTTGGGCTGTTAATCTTACCATTTGTCAAGAGCAAACCAGATTACAACACTTTAGTGTACAACAATTGCTCAGGTCAAACCGTCACACAATCAACTGATGATTCCCACTCGCGCACCCTTTCTTCCCTTTTCCGAGAACTGGTGCCCCACTCTTCCCAGTCCAAGTTCTTTAAAGCCACTGCAGGTGAAGACAACAATGCCGTTTCCGGTCTCTTTCAATGCAGAGGGGATTTAAGCAACCATGATTGTTTTGACTGCGTGAACACCCTCCCTAAACTATCAAACACCTTGTGCAACAAAGCTGTAGCGGGTAGGATTCAGCTTCATGGGTGCTACTTCCACTATGAGACCGATGAGTTTAACGTCGATGAGACTTCAAAATATGAATTTCTGCACAAGATTTGCGGTGAAAGGGCAGAAATTGTTGGATTTGAAGATGTGAGGGATGACGCCTTTGCGGCAATGGAGAATGGTGTCGTAGATGGTAAAGGGTTTTATTCAGGCAACTACGAATCTTTGCATGTTATGGCACAATGCGAAGAAGATTTGCAAGGAAGTTGTGATTGCAGTGAATGTGTAACCAATGCAGTGCAGATTGCTCGGGAAGAATGTATTGACTCAATATCAGGCCAAATTTATTTAGATAAGTGCTTTATTAGCTATGGTTACATTCCAATTGGTGGGGTGCCAGGCAACACATACAAAGGTAAAAACTCAAAAGAATGGAGAGGCAAATATAAATTTGTTCTCTTCATTTCTCTCCTTTTTCTGTATACTATAAACAGTATTTTTTCACCCGAGAAATATATATCTTGCTTCTCTATATAGGGTTCCCTTTCTTTATAATATCGTTATTCATATCAACTTATGATGTTAAATACTATTCTTAGAACTCCTACATGACGATAAAACTTGAGAGACCTTTTACATCGATCACTTTGCTCTCATCTTTATGGTCAAGCACAGAGCTTTTTTTTTTTTACTTGATTTTATCACGTTTGATTTTGAATGGATTTATATTTATCATTAATTAATTTGCTTTTACAGTTTACTAATATGAAAAATTATTCTGGCCAGACAAAGGGAATGGAAATAATAATATGGGGAAATCAGTGGCAATTATTGTGGGAGGGGCAGCAGCTTTGGGTTTTGGATTTCTCTTACTAATGTTTCTCAAGTCTTATGGAAAGAAGGACGATATATGGTAATTATTTATTATACTAAATCACTATTCTTAGCTTGAAAAATAATTTGTATTTTTTACAACTTGTTATAATGTTCGAATGTTCATATATTTGTTCATGCTTTATACAATTTAGTCGAATTGATTAATATTGTTATGTTGGGTGTTTGCTTGGAGCAGATCAGACTGTTCGAAGATTTCGACATTTTTGGATTGTGCATAGAATTCGTTTCTGGTGGGTGGGAGTGGTTTGTCTGCTAAATTTTTTACTCTTACAAGAAATCATCTTCTGGTAGTTGCAAATAGGTGGAGGCAAAGTGCAATTGCGCTCAGAAAAGGACTTGTATACGATGAATATTGGTTATACAAATTAAACTAATTTTATCTTCTGATTCCTTGTGATTCTCTATTCTCAAGTTGAAGAGAAAGTGAGAGAGATTAAAACTTTATATTATTTTTATGTTGTAGAAGTAAAACTAAAGTTAGAAGACAAAAATATAGATTCAACCTTCTAATATATACATGTGAATACCTTTTTAACATAGATTATGTATGACGTAATTTTTTTTTTCTAAGAGCAGGATAGAAATAATTGAAATTGTTGTTACTTGTGCTTTTCTTATTTATAAATGACAAAGCTAGACATGTATGTTGTATCTTTATAATAATTAATTATTAATATTTTATAATAGATTTTTTTTTTTTTGAATTATTTCAAATAATTTCTACACAAATAATTTATAATTCTATATAAATAATAATATTTAGAATATTTTAAAAACTTAATTAAATGAAGAATACATGAATTATATAGCCAATCAAAGTTTAACTTATTTTTTTAATTTAATTTAATATCAAAAAAATAATTTAAAATTAATATTACAACTCCAAAATAAACATATATCTATAAAATAATTAAAAAATTCATAAAAACATACTAAATAAATACATGCAAAGCAATAAATAAATAAATTTTATATTTTAAAATTTTTTATAAAGATAATTTTTTACTTTGTATATTCTAGAAGTACAAACAAGCCTCCAAAAGCAGAGGGTTGCCTGCTTGTAGAACTTTTTAAAAAACAACTTATTTTTAAAGTATAAGTATTTTCAAACTGGCCTTAAGTAATCGTTTAGTGGTAGTATAGATCCTAATCCATCAATCAATTCATTTTGTAACAGATCTAAATTTCATGGATATATATGATAAACAAATTTATATATTTGTTGCATTGATAAATTCATTTACAATTTATATCTTTAGAAGATTAACATACATAAATGTAACCAATTTTTCTTCTAACCTGAAGTGGTGATGGTGAGAATAATTCATCAAGTCCGGATGCAGGAGTAAATAAAGACTACTTCGACGGCAAGGATTTTAATTCTTTCAAGTAGCATTATTAATAAAATAAAAAATTTGATAAAATTATTTACTTATTTTAGAACAGGTGTCTAAATCTAATTATCTAATGTCTATAAATATAATTCAAGACTAAATTAGCAAGTGATGGTATGATATAAAATAAATTAACCCCTTCTTTAGGATATTTTAAATTAATTCGTTAAAACTCTTCTAAAATATTAATGAATAAGATCACAAAAGGTACATGTGCCCTACATATACAACCGATCCCAAGGACACATACCCAACAAATAATACATGTGGATTTGCCACCACTTGCTTTTCAATGGGATATTTACTCTGACCTCCTAATTAAATTTAAAAAAAATATTTAACTTTAAATTTTTACTAAATTAACACTTACCCCTAAAAAATTATTACTGTTTTCATAAAAATTAACATTTGCGGCCTAAAAATTTAGGGGGTAAGTTTTAGGTTTTGGGGAATAAGTTTAAGTTTAACAAAAATCTGAAATTAATTGTTCCCTTAAAATTTAATTGGGGGATCAATGTAATTTTCCCCTTCTTTTCCATATGTCAAGGTAACGGCTTTGGACATATGACAAACTCAAACAGTAGCAATTGCCACGTGCCTTGGCAATGCTTGATTGGACATATATGTTGTGATCATTCTCATTAGAGGGTTGGTGATAATTCTTCTTATAAATTTTGGCCTTTTTTTGTAAACTTCACAAACAATTGAGAAGCTAATATCAAGTTGTGGCGTCATTTGCTCCCTCTTACTTTATCTGTCTTCAATTATATCCTTTATTCTTTGTCACACTTTAATTTGATTTTGATTTCACAACACATCATCAACACGACTAAGTTTTGTAAGTATAACAATTTATTTATATACTTCATTTTATAAAACTGTTCTTATAAGTATTATTTGTGGCTACCATTGAGTTAGATCTTTCACATCAAAAAAATAAGAATAGATTGTCAATTTATTAGAGTAATATTACAATTTCTATTATACAAAAAAAATCTTTAAGATGTCAAATCTAGCAAGCCTTCAATTTGTTGTACTTGATATGAGAATGTGAAAAGATATTTATCATGGACAAGAAGTGCAAGAACACATATAAGAGCTATGCATGTAGAAGACACAATCAATAAAGAAAGAAAATCAACATTTTTGCGAGATAAAGCAAAAACCATGGTTTTTCTTGTTCATCATCTAAGTGAAAAATTTGAAATTAAGTATCTTAAAATTGAAGACCTAATAATCTATAGAAGAGTTTAGAAGAAAGATTCAATCATCAATAAGATAATATTCTTCACTAAGCTGAAGACAACTAAAACAGCTTAAGATTTCAAGATTATCAGACAATTTCTGATTATAACTCAACACTATTTAAGATAACATTAAAATTGAAATTTTGTGGTTAAGAAGTAACTGATAAGAGTATGATTAACAAGATATTTTTTACTTTTCACACTTGAATTTAATCTACAACAAATATATAGTGAGCTTCAAAATAATAATTAGAATTGATTTCTTGTCTTTTGTTTGCTAAGAAGAATAATGAATTGTTCTTGAMGAATCATCAACTACATTCCCAGAAATGAATGTTTATATTATTGATAATAATAAGCACAGTTGAATACATGATCAACAAGCATGGAAAACTTTTTACAAGAAATTACAAATTTATGGGTCATATGAGATATTCATGAAATCAAGAAAGATGAAGAAAAAGATTTATAAAATAAATCTTCCAAGTTTGTAATGATTACAAACTTTTTGACTAATGAAGAATGAGAATACAAAGAAATGAAGTTGTTTTTGGCTAATAGTGCAACAACGCACGTAATTAAATGAGATAAAAGACTTTTGAAGTTAGAATAAACATCATATGAGGATCGATTAATCTGATTGAGAGCTCTGGAAGAGCCACCACCTCTTTGGCAAAGATATAAAATTATGTATCTATGATGCCTAATATTTAAATGGATCTAGAAGCATA
>JANLJB010002839.1:0-16069 GCA_026212285.1 Bursera cuneata
GGTGGGTCAAAAATTTTGGAACTTTCTCCTAGTCCAGTGATCATTTATAATACCATCTTCTCTCTCTCTTACATAGATTCAAATTTCTAATCCAAATTTAAAAATCAGGTAATATTATTATGTAGAATATGGGAAAAAGCATAGTAATAGAAATTCATTTTAATTTTAACTTTTGGTACCTTTTACTGTACAGAAGGAAGTCATACGTAGTCAAGATATCCTCATTGACATACTAATTATCAACTAAGGGCTTTGGGCTTCTCATTGTAAATCCCCTATTGGCTTCATACTCAATGCTGTAAATAAAACGTCTCACCGAAGTGCAACTGCAAAACCTTATTTTATTTAATTAGATTATCAGTAGATGATTTATCAGTATATTTTATTAAGAATAATTCTACATTTATAAATTTTATATATAAACAGATGTATCATAAAATGAATCCAAGAGTGAAATAGAAAAGTTAAATTAATAAAATATTAGATGAGAATAAATAATATATCAAGGAAAAAGTTGTGTTACATCAATTTGTATATGCGATGTTTATATGTATAATACTACTCTTTTATTAAGCTATGCCATTTCCATATTTCCGGGAAATTAGAGACTCAATTCTAACAACAGAAATAAATCATGTGAAGCTTCAAAAGAAGAACCAAAAAAGACAAGTGCAGGAGTCAGTCAAAAGACATGATAAAATTTTTTTGCAAAGGCGTCTAAAGCCAATATGGAAGTTTAATGGCCAAAGCGAATGAAGAAAACTACCTACTTGAAAAGCTCAAACCTACAGCTAATCTTCACCTAATCTTTCGGCCAAGGGGGTTGCATAACATAAACCCTCGATCTATACTTCAATAAATCAACAAAACATCCCAAAAGTACACCCCAAACTACTATATCGTTACAACAAGCCCAATGCTAATCGAGGCAGCTCAGCGGCGTAAATCAATGGTAAAGGACATCAACTTAAGCTAATCAAGTCTCTACGCCTTCCAGTCAAGATTATGCGATCGTCATCAATCAATCAATTATCATGATCTTCCAATGCACACCAAATCATCCTACAAGAGATATAAAATAAAAAGCAGAACGAACAATGTTTTAGTAGCTTAAAGAACCAGAAACAAAAACTCTTTAAAGAGCAGCAGTGTTAGTATATCACAAACCAGAATATGCTGAGGAAAAGGAGCAAAATAAGATAGCCAAGTTTGAAAAGCCGTTGCTTCTTTTCCCAATTGAGTAAGTTGAAGATCTCAGTTACATCCACCAGGTGCTGTCTTCGCATGTAACTGATAACAAAGAAGAAACTGAAATAAATAAGCCCTATCATTTTCTCAAATGCACCAGCTGCATCATGTAACTCGTCATGTATCTCAAACTATCATTCATAATCACCGGGATAAGCTGGCTTTTTAGTCACAATATGGCAGTTAAAAACCATTTTGTAAAGGAAAAAATTACAACGCGCCATAGATAAACTTACATGGCAAATGTCATAAGAGGTAGTATTTGGAATGATAAGTAGATAGTCAAATATTCAGCTCGATACAGATGGTTGACACTATATTTCATCAACTAATACAGCAACATATGACAAAAGGGTATTTAACACACACACACGTCTTCATTTTTTCAAATAAATCTTTAGAATGAGAGAAATAACATATGCTTGCCAGAAATAAATAGGTATCTTATAGTGTCAGGACTGATAAAAAGTTATTCGTCATCACACCTACTACTGGACCATTGAAGCTGTACTAAATAGATTAGCAAACATAATACAATCTTAACTTGCACAAGTACCTCACAAGCAGCCAAAAAAGTTCATGAACACAGTGACCATGGTGCCAAACGAATGTTGTTAAGCATAAAAAGCCATCTAAAACAGTATATATAAAACTGACTATTGCATATGTGTATGCATAAACTTCTACCTATAAGTTATACTTCTTCAGAAAATCAAAAGATGAAAAATAAAATCAATTCAACAAATAAATTATCATCATAGCCTGGATAGGTCAGCAACTGGTTGAGAATATATGATTTATGTGGCATCAAATCATTCTCTTTTCCTTAATAGGCAACACACATTCAACCTTGATGCAATAAGTACCCCTACCCCTTCCTGCCTTCCTCAGTTCAAAACTCAAATGGAAATATGTGCTAAGAGGTATACATATAAACACTTGCACAAGCATTTTTTATAGATTTAGATTTAATTCAATAGAGTGAGAAATGTGCGAGAGAGAATACTTACAGTCTCAAATTGTAATAGAGGTATGGGATACACAACAGTGCCATAACCCAATGCCCTGTTAGAAGAAAGAAGATGCATAAAACCCCTTGTGCGATATATTCTGGCAAAATCACTTGGTTTATTCGAGATGAAGAGTCGTAAGGATTGATATAATCAAACTCCAGATCCGCTAAGCACATTAGCTGCAGAAAATTATTGAACCGTTAAATACATTTACATTCTCGCACACTAAAGATATATTCCATCGGACAACTTACCGAATTACATGTACCTCTCAAACATTTTATCCATTAATATATGAAAAGTTTTTTCTTTTAAATACTCAACATCCAGATCCTAATATAGCTACCACGCACATTTACCAATGTAAGATTAGTTTGGAACCAGATCCCTGATAACGACTGGGTAAATTAATGGCCATGTAAAGATTGCATTCACCAAGATGACCAATCAGTCGTTCAATTTCGATAGAACTAAAATAAATGGAAGACAGAACGTCCTTCTCTAGAGTTGAAAATGTCTGTTAATAATGGAAACCCAATCCTGAATCCATAGCAACAGCTTAAACATCTAACAAATTTCCCACTTTTGAAACAGAGAACAAATAAAGTGTATATGTAATTCTCAATTGAATTCCTACACTCATTAGAGACCAATATGCTATATACTGCACAAAAGCTTTGATTTCAATCACTAATTTATAGGGAAAAAAAAGCCTAAATATATGCTGGCAATTTGGTCAACCTCCATAATAAAGAACAGAAATTTACATGCTGTATCTTACATTATTTTTCCCATCTTTCATCATATAAAAGAACACTACATCAAAACATATTATTTCACCATAAAATCAAATAAACCCAGATAAAAGATGTTGTCAAAATCATAATACACATAACCCTGAAGCAAAAATTTGGACGAGCTAAATGCAATTAGCAACATAAAAAGATAAAAGAGAAGTTAGAAGAGCGAGAGAGTTGACCTGGTATACGATGAGAACGAGAAGTGATATAAGAAAGAAGAAGGACACCAGCCATATAAAGAGATCACCCATGTTGCTGCTCCTCCTCCACCACCACCTCCTTCAAAAAGAGTATCTTTCCTTTCTCAGATGAAGAAGAGGTGCGCACGGTAGCAACCCACAACGAGACGTTTCTAGCAAACGCACGGCGGGCGTATAGTGCGAACAGTTTCGTGGCCTTCGTATATGAATAAAGGTGGAAGGACGAGAGGGGAATGGTGGGTCGGAGGTTGGGAGTCCGGCGGAGTTGTGTGGAGAATCGAAGTCGGTGATGGCCTCTTCTCTTTAAGTCTCTCTTTTCCTTTTTATTTATTTTTTAATGGAGGGCAATTACTCTTTCTTTGTGTCTGGACGCATTTTATTGTGTTGTTGGATTGGTTTTGTTTTGTTTTGCTTTCATAAAACAATTCTACTCTTGTACTCGTATAAATACATAAAGTTTTATCTCCCAGACATTGATTACATGAGTTAAAGTCGTTGAACATGAATTAGATTTTAGATTTTCAACCTCAGGGTAAAGTTGACTTGACGAGTGCATTGGTCAAGAAGGGAACCAAATGGTTGATCATTACAAGCATGCTAACTTTAACAGGATAAACCTTGTCCGCAAATTAATCCCCTTAAGTTAGGCATAATTTGAGTTTACTTTTTTTATTTACCTCAAATTCCATTTTTTACTATTAAATTAACCGTTCATGTTAATTTAATTCACAGAACTCTCCTAAAAATAACATTTCTTGTTTTGTAATTGCGTCTCTAAATTGGGTTAAGCTGTGAATGTAATTTAACACAAGGCGGGGTTGAAATATATTGCTAAACTCAATTAATGTAAACTGCGTGATCTTAATAGTGCAAATTACATCTCTAAGGAGGATTTACAAAGACTCTTAACTGGAAGATCAAAATAGCTAGAGCAAGAAATCCATGAACTTTGTCAATGGAAACGGAGAGTTGATTGCCTTGGTTGTTCCTTGGTCGGACCAAAAAGAATTGACAGAGGTCGAAGAAGGCTTTGAACATAGAAAGAAATTTCTCGAGCCCAGGTTACTCAACTTCTCTTCTGCCTTCAAACCTGCAGTGCACCGCACCATGGTATAACATACACAAATTAATTACAGAACAACTCATTTTTGACTTACAATATTCAATTATTTAATATAAAAGCTTATATAAATCTAGTTTATGAAAATTAAACTAACGTACAATCGAAACAGAACTGCGAGTAATGAAGCTCGAAACACTTAGGATCAGTCTCCTTCAACAGCGGCCTCCTCTTCTCCTTCACGTGAATCTGTATCGCCGCCTTTATCAAATCATTCACCGTATTCTCTGGAGACGTCACCACATGCACAGGCCCCAAGCTTCTCTCTATATTCACGTTCAGCAGCAGCTTTGTCAGCTTTTGATGGGTCACACTCCCACCATTATTCTCCCCCCGTGAAGTCAGCGTTCTGGGGACTGAGATAAGCCCGCCTCGCCGGTGAACTAGGTCATTCTGTAGAGACCTCTCGCTGGTCTCCTCGGCTTGAAGTTGCCTGCGCCGAAGTTGAAGTTGCGATGATATAGAATTCATCATGGGTAGTGAAATAAAAGGTTTTGGACGTATTGGTGTTGGTGAAGTGAAGAAGAGTTGGTTGATTAAAGGGCAAAGAAAGTGAGTGGTGGATGATAGAGATGGGAGATAGGTGATTTTATGATTTGTAGAATTTGTCGTGGACTTGGATTTTGTTTCAGGCGAGGAAGCCCGAAAGTTCCAGGAAAGAGGGTTGCAAATAAATCGCCCTTGGATTTACACTTGATTTCGGATAATCGTCTCTGACTCCGCTTGTAAACAAACTCCTAGTCCTAGTTCAACCTACACATCATCAAATTTTGGTAATTATTAGCCACAGTACAGAACACAGTTTAACCAAAAGCAACTCAGACATGATAGACGGTTGTAGCTCGTGTAAATGTCAACTCAGTCGAAGCAATTGTATTATGTGGTGTGGGGGATATTCGGTTCTGAGACTCTTGAGTTCAGAAAGGCAAAGGGCGGTTCTCAATTGAGTAATGTACTTGGGAAAGTGTTGTTACACGCCGCTCCTCAGGTTATATATTTGGATATGTTCCGTATTGTTTTGGCGGTGTTTTCTCCGGATACTTACAGCAGAAAATAGAAAACAATTCCAAAGTACAACAGTGGCCTCCCCAGATGATTAAAAATACATTTATGAGACGATTTGTTGTAGAAGTGAATTGACTTTTACCATCATCTTATGTTTGACAAGAAATAATTAGTTTTAAATTCAATTGATTTTTTTATTACTAATAAATTCAATGATTCTTTACAAAAATGATAACAATCAAAGAATTTTATTGAATGACAATCAGTTTTTAAAAAATTTTGATGTTAGGATTTATCGTTATCAATGTTCGATAAATATACTATTGGACACAATCACTCAAATGTCTAATATCATACACTAACCAATAACCAATATTGTTAGTCATCTAGTAAATAATCAGAGTATTAAAAACTTTTAAATGCGGATCATTTTCAATTACAACTCTTACATGATCCATTGCTTGTCAACCCTCTGTCAAATAAACCTGAGAGAAGAGAGGGGCTAACTAGACCTAGAGGAGATCCGGCTTACTTGGTTGCAGTCACTTTTGCCTGCAGGCTGCAACCCCCTTTAACGCAAATCCTAAGATTTTGTGCTGTACAGACTACAGAGCATAATATACAAACACGTCCTTATATATAATTCAAACTTTCATGAACATACATTATCAAAGAAAAAAAATTAGAAACTAGTAACATATGGCATGTGGATGTAAAATAATGTTGCTAGCAAATGAATTCATATAGTAAATTATATGACTTCTAAAATAAATATAACTTGAAATGTTGAACTTAGACTATGATTTGAGAAGAATATAATTATTCGGATTCAATTGATGGAGAGAGTGGGGCTTATTGTGCCAAAACAGATAAATGGGCCGAGTTCGACCCTGTTGATTTGGATTAAACTGATGCTTACTACCTAAACTTAGGGCTTAAAGTCAAATAAAATGCAGTAAAGTAGCGGTTAGCGGGTGGTTGGTTGGGCATGCTCATGTTGGAAGAGGGACCCTTTGGCTAGGTGGTGGTGTTCTTGGGTTGAGAGCGAAAGCAATTAAAGGAAGGATTAAAAGAACACTTTGGTTGGCCAAATTAAAAATTAGGACAATAAAAATAAATAAATAATAACATGAGTGTACTCTTTTCTGTCTTAGATCTTGTAAACCAAATAATTGACTAGGAAGTTGGAACCCAGCCATGAATATGATAGGCGACGCATGCAGCCAACCCAACCGACCTTCTCTGAAGGATTTGCCGAGTGGCCTGGCCCTAAATGACAATATACAGTATAAGATAGAATAGGAGAATATTCTTTGGTTTCTCTTTCGAAACAGATATTTAATTCCATTTCATGTCTCCAAATACCAGCTATAATATATGGATATACACGATGGAGGATTTAAATTGCTCTCTTAAAAACACCGTAACATAATTAAAATAGCTTTTTATAGATGAATAAAAAGTTGGATCTTTCGCATCCTATTGGACCGCTTGGATCCCACACAGGTGAATGCAAGGTCAACTCTATTTTGGATGTCACATGAATCGTCTCATTTATCCTCCCTAGGATGAGCATGGTCTCAAATGAAGAACATTAGAAGTAATTCCATCATTGTCAAAATCTATAGGAATTAAACACGTTGTAACATGTTTAAATTGTAGAACAATTTCAAAAAAGTATTCCAACAACATCTTATAACCCCATTAGTTTACCCAAGAATCCAACACAGAATACAAAACATTATTTTCATTTCCCTCTCCAAAACACCAGGCATCCCTTGTGCTATAAATTATAAAAATGAGTTACTATCATCTACATTTGATGCAGCAGTCACCGTCTCCATGTTTTTCATATTGTTTAATTCACTTGTTGCAACCATGCTTGCTTCAAAATTAACTATTCCAAATTTAGTTCAAAAGTTGGTAAAAACTCTATTCCAAAGCAGAGTACGAAACAGAGACTTACCAACTGTTTTACTTTAGATTAACTTGTTGCTCAGTTTACTGATCTTAATAATAGATTACTGCATTATCTACCTGAAATTCGTTTTGATGTCTACAACAAACATATTAGCAAGCTGCATATTAATTGATAAGCCCCATTACAAATACACAAAACCAATCAAAAGGAAAATAAAGTAGAGGTGAAATTCTGTAACTTTTCTTCCCTGAACTATATGATTTTTTTCAATAGGGAAGAGTGTTTTCCAGCAATCTTAAGTATAAATAATTGGAAATAAGATTGAGAGTTCATGAAGCAGTATTTAGACCCTAAATGGAAAGGAGAACTTTGTACATAAAATTGGAGTGGGAATTGTTGTTAAAGTAACACTTCGAAAAAAAATTTTGTTACTTTAACAATGGTGATGGAAATATATGCATGTTTGCTCATCATCATTGCATGCAAATAATGACCCTCCACAGCTTACGCACTCTTCTTACAATTTTACCGATTTTTCGGGCAAAGAAAGATGGCATTAAGAATAAAGGTGGAGGAACTGGTGGATCTGCTATCACTGGAACAATTTCTGAATTGAAAGAAGGGGATGCTCCATTGCTACTCCTTCGAAGATAGAAGCTTCTGCTTCCAACATCTCCTATAAGTTTTGATTTCTCCAAACCTGTTAAACCAACAAACTAAAATCATTATAAACACATCAAATCAACTCAATATTTTCCTTCTGGCTAAGCAGTATAGACAATGCACTTCATTTATAAAAGCAACTGGCAGACTTCCTAGAGAAGCATAGCAATACTTCTCTTAAAAGTACTTCCGAGCATTTCTCCATCTTAAAAAGTTCTTCCAAGATCAAAACTTTAAGTGGTTCTCTGTCTCCACGTAAGTACTTTTATCATATGCAAGAAAACACTTTTTACAAAAATGCTCTTAATTATCAGTAATTCATTGCAACCCTTATCAGAAGTAAGATTTAAGTACGATATTCAATTATCTTCATAGAAACCAAATGGATTTGTCGCTGATACTAACTTTGAAGACTGAAATAAGAGTTATGCAACTCAAATGAGGATGCCTCCACCGTGCCGAGCTTAGGGGTCCGCCCTTCTTCACTGTATTTATTTACAACAAGCTTGATTGTTTCATCTACACTAGATCCCAGTTTAACCATGGCCCTGATCGGCCCTGGACTTCCCTCAACTGTCACGTTAACAACTACTTTGGCATCCTTCCTAGATCCCTGCACACATAATTTTCTCAAAATTTAGACTTTAAACAATAATCTTAACCCAACTAAGCATCATAAGGTAATCTGGAATCAAACTGGGTATTGTACAATTTATTTATTTTTCAAATTAGTTTTCTGAGTCAAAAGCCACACCGGAAGAGGCATATATTAAACAAACTAATAAAAACCAAAATTTGAAAAAAATAAAAAAGTATTTATAATAACAGAGAAAAGAAAAATCTGAAAGTTGACCATTTACCTCAAGAAAACTACTACTTTGTGGAGAGAAAGCGATCAAAGAGGGAGACGATGCAAAAACGTCCGTACAAGTATGTGGCCTGTACAGAACTCCTTCTCCTTCAGACGACGGAAAACTCATTGTCTCCTGAGCATATTCATCTCCATCACCATGGTCATCACCAAGACCAATCCTGAGACTCGGTTCCGAAGAGCATCGGTTCAATATCTTGACAGGCTTGGACTGCTTGGACGGAGCACGGAGCCTCGGCGACGGTGAGGGGTGCGGCGGCCGGGATTTACGGCCACGGTTGTTTGTCTGCAGGCGTCGCCGTGGAATACTACTCTCAGGCATGTGATGGGAGAGCAGTTGTTGTTCGGGTGTCGTGTCGTGTTGTGTTGTATGAATAAAACAAAGGAACGGGGGGTTGGAAAGGTAGTTGGTGTTTGTGTTTCTGCGTGAAGGTTGAGAATGGTTTACACCACTTACTTAACTGCCTTTAAAATCTTTTTTTAAAATCTTTTTTTTTTTTTTTTAATTTTAATTTTGTTAACATAACAGCAAAACTAACATTGGAAGTTTCCTACTGGGATTGGTTGATTTTCCTCTCCAACAGCTAGTGAAACCAACGATAGAGTGGAGCCCTCGCGTGTCACTAGCTCGTTGGATAAAAATTTGCTTTATTGGTTAGCTAAATTTTGCTTGATTTAAATCTGAGTTTTCCTTTAGAAAAATTTAAATAACTTGGGAAATATTTTAGTGATGTCGTGGGTGAAATTTGCCTACATAATTAATTTCAAACTAATAGATTAATACTTCAACTAATTAAATTTATTATTAACCAAGGCCATCATTTTCTGAAATGAAAATTCAACTCAACTCATAATTCAATGAATTTTAAGCATTGTAGACTAACAGATAAAAAGGCAACGAACCTTGCATCACGATCCAATGTAATAACTAATGACAGTAATTACAATTTGACAATCGTAATTGAAAAGGAGTCCAAAAGTGAATCAACATTGAATTTAACCAATCAATTTAAGTTAACTCAAGCTTCAATATTAAATTGAATTTGAAACTCGAAATAAACGTAGAAAATGAAATGGGATAGTTTATAAACTTTCTTTGTAATTGAGGCTTAAAAGCTTTAACCTAACATAGCGGAACTCTTAACGTTGACCGGCATTTGAAAGTTTGACCAGTTGTTCCTCTTATTTTTAAAGAAGGTTTTGATGGTGGAACTATGACATCTGACTCAATTGTCTTTTTACTTTGAATCTCATTCCTTTCTTTGCTTCATCCCTGAAACATGGAATCTTTTAATTAGAGTTAAAATACTTTAATCCAGTTATTAACAAACCAATGCACACCCTAAAATCAGCTGATTGGGTATGGCTTTCCATAAAATAATAGTTATGATTAGTGGGTTTATAATAAATAATATATGCAAAGTTGTGCAAGTCAATTCTCCAATCTATGTCAACAAGAATGCTATAACGTAATCGTCCATAAAGGGCGTATCCTCTTGATGACACTTCGAGTTGTTGTAGGGTTAATTCTGTTATCTCAAGCATTTGGCTATCTAACTTGAGATATCTAGAGCCAGTTTCATGAAGTCAGAGAGCTACAAACATTATCCTGATTGAAAATATTATCAAGCTATTGATTACAATATAAATATATTCCAAAATTAAGCTGAAGAAAGGAGATCAATTAGTATCATAGATCAGTTCATGTCATCACCATCTATGTATATACCATGCACTCATGACTTAAAGGGTCTCCTATTTTCAACTCTAATTGGACTATGACACGAAAGAAATAAAACTTACCAGTAATTATACAAACAAATCGAATATAAAATTTGTCCACATCCTAATTTGGAACTAGTTATTCTACAACAGTATATCATGTAGAGATTACTGTAAATTGACCTTACTTCGAAGACATCCTACACTATGGCTGAAGAATACACATCATAGCAAAAAGATTGAGGACAGAAATTGAAGCTTCTAGGAAAACACCCGTAATGAGACCAACATACCACATTATTAAAGTATCAGTCTAATCATATTATGTCACACACACATTTATTTGTTCTTTAATTTATCTAATTTACCAGAAAAATGATTGATTAGTTTTCAAATAAATATATATATCCATTCACCTAGCTTGTAGACAAAGAATCAAGGAAAATAATACATTTGCATACAAGGAGAGTTGTGGTGGGGTTATCTTGCACACCCCTCCATACCTTTCACAGATCTTAAAATGACGTTGTGCTTTCATGCTGAGGATGCTCAAGAGTAATAAACATATTGAAGAATACATATCATTCTCACCAGATTGAAGAATGATATCATAATCCTAACATATCAACAAAGTAGAAATTAATCACCATAGAGCAAAGGGAATACTGGTTTATATTCACCCGAAGATCTTATCCTTCGTGTTACTATGATCATACTCGCCATTTCTAACTCTAGCTGTGATGTGTATTCTCTAATCTGCTTGGAGGAAATGTATATTTTGTGGAAGAGTTACGTAAATTCCATCCAACTACATCCTGGTAGCTTAATCAATTTCTTATTTTTCATAAACTTTCTCAATCTTCTAGCATCATCCCACCTCCCGACTGAAGCATAAATGTTGGCAAGAAGAGAACAATAACCAGTTGCATCGGGTTCTAATTTAAAGCATTGCTGAGCGGCAATCTCCCCAAAATCAACACTGTTATGTACCCTGGAAGCAAGAAGCAAAGCTCCCCAAACCGAAGCATTAGGATGCATTGGCATACTCTTTATTAGCTCATATGCTTCTTCTAATTTTCCTGCCCTGCCCAAAAGATCAACCATGATTGCATAATGATCTGTTGAAGGGGCGAGTCCATGATCCTTCATGGAGCCAAAGCACTGGGAACCCTCGTCAACCAAACCGGCATGGCTAAAAGCAGTTAATAGCCCAGTGAAGGTGGCCAGATTTGGGTGAATTTGTTCATCCACCATTGCTTCAAACAACTTGATGGCATCAATAGCCTTACCATTTATGCCACATCCTAAGATCATTGCAGTGTAAGCAACCAAATCCTTCTTTCTCAGACAATGAAACAAATCATAAGCCTTGTCAATGCCCCCACATTTTGCATACAAATCAATAAAAGCTGTGGCCAAATGATCATCCATTTCGATTCCAAGCTTTGTCATATGCGACTCAATCCACGTCCCAAATCTCATGTCCCCTAGCTGTGAACAAGCAGATATAATACTCACCAAAGTCATCTTATCTGGCTGAAATTTTTTGTCCATTTTAATCATCTCGTTAAACAACTGAAGAGCCTCCTTCGGTTGACTGTTTTGTGCATAACAAGCTATCATCGCATTAAACGAAAGCAAGTCCTTTTCATCTAACAGATCAAACAATTCACGGGCTGATGCAACATCCCCAACTTTAGAGTATCCAGAAATCATTGTAATCCAGGAAACATTATTTCTTTTGGGCATCTGATTAAAAAAACTTCGTGAAGATTCTATTTTCCCACACTCCACATAAGCACTAATCATTGAATTCCAAGAAGCTGAGTTTCTCTCTGGCATCTGCTGAAACAAAGAAAACGCTTCATCTATATTCCCCATTTTTGCAT
Source organism: Bursera cuneata (assembly GCA_026212285.1). Lineage (NCBI taxonomy): Eukaryota > Viridiplantae > Streptophyta > Magnoliopsida > Sapindales > Burseraceae > Bursera > Bursera cuneata. The sequence goes on from JANLJB010002839.1 coordinate 12,453, forward strand.
ATCCCGATAGAATCGAATTCCAAGATGTCACATCCTTACTCAGCATTTCATCAAACACCCTCCGAGCCTCAGCTAAATTACCAGATTTCAAATGCCCAGATAAAATTGAATTCCAAGAAACCACATTCTTCTTCACCATATTGTCAAACACCTTCTGTGCAGTCAACATATCACCCAGTTTCGAATAAAGGTCTACAAGGGCAGTTTGAACATATACACAGCCACAAAATCCATATTTATGAACCTGAGCATGAATCAGGAGTCCACCCATTTTATACATAGTCCGAGCACATGCTCTGAGAGCGGAAGAAACAGCAAAACTACTCGGACAGAGTCCGAGCCTCTGCTGTTGAACATAAAGAGAAAAAGCTTCATTGAAACGGTTATGTTGGGAAAAGAATCGGACTGTACAACCCCACGAAAATGCATCTGGCTTGTGCAAATGGAAGAGGATTTGTTGGACATATTGAGCAATAGTTGTAGAGAAGTCAGTGGCGGAAAGAAGGATTTGACGAAACAAGAGGGGCTCAAAGTGGTGAAGACCATTGATGAGGATGAGTGCATGTATTTGTTTTGCCTGGTTGAACGTTAAGCTTCGATTTAATAGAGATGGAAGTGATTTTACCAGCATCTGAGGGTTTAAGCGACAACATCAAACCAATGAATGAGCATTCTCTCTCCTTATATCAAAATATTCATCACAAGAACCTAAAAGACACCGCAAAACACAAAGCTTGGCCCAACTCACGAATGATACGAGGACTAAAAATGGGCATCCGAACCTATAAGTTTCCCAACACAGGATAGTTTGCGGATTTTTACAACAGGAAATGCACAAGGAGATTCGTCTCTTGAATTTGGGAGGGAGCCTCAAGTTGATGGTCTTTACCACTTTTTTAATTGTTTGTCAAAAAGATATTATTATAATTTCTTTTATATTTCCTTACTTTGCTTGTTTAAACTCAAATTTTTCTAACACCATTTTTCAAAAACAGCAAACAAAAAATTAAGAACACCTCAGACGAGGCACCTCATAGCAAAAAGATGTATCAACTGCAAGTGAACTCTGGTTAATAGTGCGGGGTAGCAAGCTCACTGCATATAAAATACATATACACATAAATGTATTATTATATATGTATACATATATATGAAAGAGATGAATCACGCAGGCTTCTCGTAGGAATTATGCTCTCTAAATTCAGTAATGGCAGTTTGAATCATTTCAGCTACATGGGGTTGCACAAACAGGTGAGTGTTATCCAAGACACGTATTATGAACTTCTGTGATGCCGGCATTGAAGCATTTAAATGGATGATGAACTGTGCCATGGGTACGTCACTGCAATTTAATTAAACACAATTGCAAGTCTTCAGCAGCAAATTAATGAGGAARAAGGGAAGGTTATAAAWTATTGAKTAAGCACAAGTTTSCATAACCACAAAATGCTTGGACCTCCATATATATGCAGTGTGCACCTACTAAAGTTAAATTGTTCTATTATGGACTTGAATTATTATTTAAAGTCACAAAGCAGCTCAAAACAAATAGCTGAAGGTAAATTGGAAGAAATCGCTTAAGCTTATGCGAACACTATATTTGATTACCAGGAAATAAGTAGTCCTTTTGTGGCGTTCACCATGGTATATCAGCAAACTGAGCAACTTTACCTGCAAGGAAAAACAATTCCAAGGAATGAGAGCAGAGTAATTACTGAGCACAAACAGGCACAACCATGGTCCCTTATCAAAACAAACTTACTCGAGGAATTTTACCCAATTTCTACTGAAGTATAAACCCTAATTCCACCAAGTTCTAATAATAAAAGAAAGTGTTTAAGCTAGAATTAACTCGAATTTTCCCTAATTTGAAGAGATCACAGTAGTCTAGTCACTCACTTTGTCCTGTGCTTCTCTTGAGCTCTACGTTTTGTTTCCAGAAGATTCCTAGTTCCTTGATTTTTGTCTGATTTGTGTATGGGCTGGGTTTTGTCTTTTGATTAGAAAGTGGGTTAATAGAGCTGCCTCCGCTAATGAGTGTTGGCTTTGGACTTATGGTCCATTACAGTTACTATCTTGTGCTTTCTAATTTCTAATTTCATGTACATTTTCTCTGTTTACATTGTTAACCTTCTAAAATTCTTGTTAATTAAATGTCTTTACTTTGATTTTTGGATTAAATATACATGACACTAAAATTTATTAAAAGCATATTTGAGATATTTATGAGAAAATATAAGAGAATTTTCTCAATTATGGAGGTTCCTGACATTTATAAAAGTACTTGAAAACCAGAGTTATACAATTAAATCTTATCGCGGGCAGTTGTAAACTTCACAGGGAAGTATTACTTGCTTCCAAAAGTTTGGAGAAATCTATATAGAAATCAACAGAGTTACAGGATACACCCATTATTATATATATGCAAGTCACAGCTTGACCTCATAATAATTTAGAGTTTATTTATTCTAAAATTATGCAACATAAGACTCTTTATTCCAATGGAACACTACAAGCCAACCTTATTATCAACCATGGCTAATGTTGGTAATAATATTAGTAGGCATCAGGATTTGCCAAAAGGTAAGCTTCAATGGCCTTGAACATTCCTAAAGCCTTATCTTTGCCACCCTTAATCTGCTCCTCCTTAATCTCAAAGTCCCCAATTGTATAATACTTGCTGATGCTCTTGCAGATGGATCCACCTTCTGAAGAGGGTGCCATCTTTGTCTCATAAGTGATTTTCTCGAGTTTATTCATCAAAGCATCGCCTTCAATCACACTGTAGCTGTAGAAGTAATTCTCTTTGTCCAATTCTTCAACCTTATGCTTCACATACTTGAATTGGCTGCCTGCGAGTACAAATAAAAAAGAAAGCACTTGTTACAAATACTTATATTAACAGTATTATATGTATCTCATGACCTTCAAAATGTAACATATATAATAGTGCCTTCTCCGAAAGTAATTTTCTTGATGCTTCCGGGCCCTCCATCTCCTTCAATGAATTCAACATTCTTAATAGCCTGAGGCACTATTTTGGGAATGAGGGTGTCACCATCAAGGATGAAGGCCTTGAACATCTTAGCTGGGGGGATTTCAGTAGCAACTTCCATTTCATAAGTAAACACACCCATTATAACTGTTTATTTATTACTAATTGAAAGGAGAAGAATNGGCAATAAGAAGAAGATTGATCGATTTATTTTAAGTAGTTCTTCTGGTGGGATATCAAGGAGATTGGCGTCTTATTTATATATATGCATAAGTATGAGGGCTACTTGTGTTGTGTGGACGCGTCCCTTGCAGATGAAAACTAGTTTAATCTTCATATTTTAATGGAGATTGCCAATATGACTAGGCAATCAATAGTTTTTATAAGGATTTTGTCCTCTAGTTAATTAAAGCATACAAAGATGATGAACTGATTCCAAGTTTTGTACTACGCTCCATTTTCTTCTGAATAATGATCGGAAATTCCTCGATGGTGCTTGCACAAAGTACAAGTTTGGGCATCAAAGGTGCCATTTATGAAGAGTTTTTTGCTTTTTCCTTTTCGGGCGGGGAGACCTATAGAATGTTGTTGTATTAAATAAAAAGAGGAAGGCCGATTACAA
>JANLJB010002840.1:0-12458 GCA_026212285.1 Bursera cuneata
ATTATTTAGCTTATGAAATATATCTTTATTATTTTTATGAATTTTTAAATATTTTATATTATTTTAGTAAAAAAGATATTGAGAATACCCTTATAATATTAATTAGTTTCAAAGGGTTATAAAAAATAAAGTCTTTATATTATTTTATAATGAAGGAATGAATTTGTTATTTTGGATATATCAGAGGRGTGTTTATGATATTTTTCTTAATTTTTACTATAGCACCGTTAAATATAACTAACKGTGCTACAGTAATAGGGGGTTCTTTGTTAGTTTTAATTTTAGTAGGGTAAGCAGTGTTTGTTTAAAATTCAGTTGGGTGTTTCATTTTGTTTTTAGATTCTTTGGGGGGTTAAGAGTAAATACCCCTTTTATGATGTAAGTTAAATTGGTTTTTCAAAATTGAAAGTTTTATTGGAGCTTATATCATGACTACGTCTACGGCAATTAAAATCTATTTAAAGTAACGTGCATAATTACATTCTATTTGTTTTTTCATGGTGGTCGGTGTGAAAGGCGCCGGCAAGTGGAATTTTCCTATATGCCAATAAGCCTCAACTCAAAAGGAGAAGACATTTGCAAATTGATTTGGTTTGTAAACGACAAGAGGAAGTGATCAATCAGATGTACATTCATATTACTATATCCAATTAGTTTTTTCATTAGGTTACCTTTATAAGGTGGAAAGCACCATATCTTTTTTTTTTAATGCCAGAAGAAGATCAATAATTGAGATAGGAAGAAAGAGCCAATTAGAGATCATCAAAGATGGATTCTATTGTGCTTTCAGAAAGATCATCTCCTACTCCTCATGCTCTTTGTGTCCCATTCCCAGCTCAAGGCCATGTTAATCCAATGCTAAAACTTGCAAAACTGCTACACCACAAAGGTTTCCATATCACCTTTGTGAACACAGAGTTCAACCATAGACGCCTGCTAAGGTCCCGAGGCCCCGGCTCTCTGAATGGCATCCCCACCTTCCGTTTCAAAACCATTCCCGATGGCCTCCCTCCATCTGATGCCGACGCCACACAAGACGTTCCCTCTCTCTTTGACTCCACCAAGAAAAACTGCTTAGCTCCCTTTCGAGACCTTCTTTCTCAACTCAATAACACATCTATGTCAAATGTTCCCCCAGTCACTTGCATAGTATCTGATTGTCTTATGAGCTTCACTCTGAAAGCCTCAAAAGAGCTAAATATCCCTAACGTCCTCCTTTGGACATCAAGCCCTTGTAGCTTCCCGGGTGTTGTGCACTATCGCCAGTTACTGGAAAAAGGTCTATTCCCTCTTAAAGGTAATTCTAGTATAATTCTCTTATAATAAATACTTTGGCGCAATATGGTTTTATTTATATAATTTTAACATGGAGTTTAAACTTTGAAGTTCTTGGACAAGTGTGTACTGATTTTTCCTTTTTTCCCAACAAATGTAGATATGAGTTGCTTGACAAATGGGTATATGGAGACTGTTATTGATTGGATTCCTGGGATGGAAGGCATACGATTGAAGAACATGCCAAGCTTTATCAGAACTACGGATGCGGATGATATTCTGTTCAATTTTGCCTTAGGAGAAGTTGAGAATGCTCGTAACGCATCTGCAGTCCTTTTCAATACCTTTGATAATTTAGATTATGAGGTTTTGGAGGCACTTTCTGCCAGTTATCCTCCTTTCTACACTATCGGCCCTCTGCAGCTACTTCTGAATCAGGTTCCAGTTGACAATGCTATGAGTCACATGGGATCAAACTTATGGAAAGAACAACCAGGGTGTTTGGAGTGGCTTGATTCAAAGGAAATAAATTCTGTCATTTATGTCAACTTTGGCAGTGTAACTGTCATGACGGAACACCAAGTGGTTGAATTTGCGTGGGGTCTTGCAAATAGCAAGCAAAACTTTTTCTGGGTGATTAGGCCTGATCTAGTCAATGGTGAATCGGCAATTCTTCCTCCAGAGTTTGTTGCAGAGACCAAAGAAAGAGGTCTACTGGCAAGTTGGTGCCCCCAAGAACAAGTTCTGAGCCACCCAGCCATTGGAGGATTTCTAACACACAGTGGTTGGAATTCTACGTTGGAAAGTCTGTGTGGGGGTGTGCCAATGATATGTTGGCCATTCTTCGGTGACCAGCAGACCAACTGCTGGTTCTGTCAAACTAAATGGGGTGTAGGAATGGAAATAGAATCTGATGCTAGCAGAGTTGAGATTGAGGGACATGTGAGAGCCTTGATGGAGGGAGTCAAGGGCAAAGAATTGAAGAAGAAAGCGATAGAGTGGAAAGTATTGGCGGAAAAGGCAACTACTGGTCCTGATGGATCATCTTACCTGAATCTGGAGAAACTGATAAACCAGGTGCTTCTCAACTCAAGAGATCATAGCGTTTAAAAACTACTGAATCTGGGGATAGTGATAAAGCAGTTGCTTCTCAACTCAAGAGATTATCTTGTTTGATATGCCATATTATTATGAAGAAACGTGGAATTAAATGTCGATATTTTTACCGTGTAGACGGTCAACTTTGCCAAATTTTATAAGGGTAGTTCGATTTTAATCATGACCTTGGATTCCCTTTCAAGGCCAAGGCCTGCTTTTCTATAATCTGGCTTGTAATGTTATTAATAAGAGTGTTATGTGTCATAATTATTTCGTACTTATAAATATGTTGTATGCATTATTTATATACAAGATTTAAATTTATAATTATGAATTTCAGGTTCGATATTTTTATTTCAAAAAATTACAAGTTTTATATATGAAGTATAAACTATAAAGTACTTAAGAAATTTATTAAAGGTTACTTTGATTTGTTTTTTCAGTTGATTCTCAGCAGTAGGAGTGAAGTTTCCAACTTCTAGCATATATATTTCCCTTCAATTATAAGAGGGGCAGCCTTCAGGCCCTTCACTTGCGCACAAGCGTTAACTGCTAGTAGGTTTCCATGTTGAATCTATATATCCATGATCGATCGAAGACAATAAATTGAAATTAAACCAGATCTGATAGGGTCCTTTTCAAATTCAACTGTGAAACAAACAAATCAACTATACAAATGCTGTTAAGTCCTGATCAAAACCAAGCACAAATAAATAAATAGAAAAGTAGATTCCTATAATAAATAGAAGTCATACTCTTATTAGGATTAAAAGATTTATAATAGACCTATAAATATAGGGGTTAAAAATTAGTTCTAATGAAAAAGTAACTAGACATAAGAGATAAACACCCGTGTAGTAATGAGAGAGTGACTAGATATAGAAGAAAGAGATGTAGGCACAATATTGAGAATTGAACAATTGAAATGAGAATAGTTTCAAGGGCTCTCTAATATTGTGGTATCGAATAGAATAACAGTTCTTGTATAATTATAATCTAATGGATTTATCTCCTCATCTGTGGATGTGTTTTTTTGTGTAATGTAATTTATTTTTCACTTATTACCAATCTTGATGTTCAATATATTCCCGCATAATTTCTTATAAATTTGACTATTGTTATCTACATATTAACCTGGTGCAAAAAGATGATGAAAGTGTCTTTCATTATTTGATATTGATGGTAATTTTCTTACATTACGTATAAGATACTCTAATTTCCCTGAAATCTACTTTAGAAGCCCAATTATGATCAACCTAATTATTATGTGCCCAACAAGAGGCTTTATAATGCCGAAAAAAACTGGAGTAAATATTAAAGTGTTTGGTGTAAAAGTCTTTTTACGTAGGATTTATGGTAGAAATAAAACAAATCTAATCATCCTGAAGTATGCTCCCCAGCTTTTGGCGAGTCAATCTGAACGTGTCTCTCAAAAGCTACATGTGCGTGTGTACTAGAAACATCTCCAACGTATTGAAATCAAATATACTTTGTTAAATTTGAAATTTAATATGCTCATTAATTTTATTAAGTAAAATCGATCTTACCTGTTCATTTCTGAATGGATTTGTTGAGCCTCTATGATGTCAAGCTTTGAGGAAAGACTATTTTACTTCAATTTTAAATCATCTATCTCCTTGTCATACACCTTTTGTACGTATCTCCTCACATATCTTGTTTTCATCAATATTTTGTGTTCTTGAACAATGATGCATACGTTTGTAATTCAGTATTAACTAATGGATAAAAATTAATATGTTTTGAATATTTGAATATTCGGTGTGTATTCCTTTAATTACAAACTCTTCTGTTGGATGAAATGATAAAATTTTTGCAACATTATTTCAAACAATTATGCAATATTGCAAAGAATATCTCAAAAACTATGCAAAATCCTTTCAAACACGATCAGTTAGGTAAACAAGCGACAGTTCTATAGGTAAAAGGTGAAAGAATTAAAAGGGGAAAAATTATGTAGCCGGCCGGTAGCCTTATTGAGACAAATTAGATTGAGGAATAGGACACAAACAGCTAAGTATAATAAATTTTCACTCTAGTGGCTCAATGATGATCTAATTTTGATTAAGAATATAGTGCTTCTGATCACGATAATTAAACATCTTCGTTATATATGTAAACATGAGACATCGAACATTTTTTTTTTTTTTTTTGGGTATCTTTCACAGCTTATTTTAGAAACAAACTTAAAGATTTTTCATTCTATTTGCTTACATCTTTCTTCATAATCGCCAACAAGCGATTATGTGAAATCTATTTAATATTTTGTGTTTGATAAATTATATAATGAATGAAGCAAAGTCAAGACTCAAGATAATGAAGCAATAAATTAAGATCAAAATGGTCCCAAGGGGCATCAGCGATACAGTACATCCTGATCCGATTCTCTCTTGCCTCGTTTGGAGGATTCTTTTATTTTTATTTATTTTGTCTTTATATATGTTCTAAAAATACATCAACGGACACGTTAGAGGATTACCCTTTTGTTTTTTAGCATTCAAGATCTTACTTGCTAACTAGTCCACACGTTAGGTTTTCTTGAATTCTGTGCCGTGCCATGATATTCTCTCCCCGAATCGTGGTAGCTCATAAACGAAAAGGTGATTCGATTACCATTACCTTCAAGTTCTTCGTGGCTACATGCTGTTCTACGCAGACAATCTTGACAGCTGAATAAATCAAATTAGTGGTCCAAATACCTCTATTTTTGTTTTATTAATACTGAGTCAAATCAGGTTTTCAGTTGTACTTCTATTCCGAAATATATTATATAAAAACTTAGACAGTAGTTCCCACCAAATGGGTTACGTAGTCTTGTTCATAAAAATATTCATCTCCTGTTGAACTAAACTATATACTGAAACAAAAAACAAAAAAAAAAAGCAAAACGGGCGCAGTGTACCTATCTAGAGACTGAGTCATCCATATCTTGTATATTTTTAATTTAAAATTTAGGATTTAATATCCTAATCGAAGCGTCAGGATGAGGATATGGTTGCCCTGCCAATACATTCATTTCTATCGACGGAAACTGGACCAAATACAGCATCAACTTTAGACTTCCTTTTCGTAACGATTTTAATATTACTAATTTATTCGTGAGTCGGCTCGATAGATAAGATATTTATATGTGACTTTGGAGGTAACTGGATTGCGTTTATATTTGAGCGAAGTGGGGGAGCAAGCTTAAAAAGTTAAAAGAACAACATAGGGAATACTACGTGGAAGCAAATCCGAACAAATATGAAAAACAATCAAAGTAAAAGCAAAATCCAATATTTGAGGACCTCATCAAAGTAGAAAAGGCTAGGAAAGTTGGGAACTCCACGTCTAATTTCTGGAAGAGAGAAGCACTCTGTTGATCAACTTGTCCAGAGTGATATATGATAATCCAGTCGGACCAGCACCGGCTTGTGCTGCCATCTTCTTCCATTCAGTAGCTTTCTTTTTCATCTCTTTGCCCTCCTCTCCGTCCATTAACATTCTGACGAGATTTTCAACTTCATTTCTTTTGACATTGTTGTCTATCTCCATGCCTATGCCCCATTCTGTACAACTGTATCGACAATTTGTTTGTTGTTCAGCAAAAAACGGCCAGCAAATCATGGGAACTCCTGCACTGATACTTTCAAGCGTAGAATTCCACCCGCTGTGCGTTAAGAATCCCCCAATAGATGGGTGGCTCAAAACTTGTTCTTGAGGGCACCAACTTGCTATCATACTCCTTTCATTGGTCTCAGCCAAAAATTCTGGTGGTAGAATTGCCGCGTCACCGGCGACAAGATCAGGCCTAATCACCCACAAAAAGGTTTGCTTGCTGTTTGCAAGACCCCAAGCAAACTCGGTCATTTGATCAGGCGTCATGACTRCAATGCTACCAAAATTCACGTAAACAACCGAATCGGGTTCCTTCGTGTCTAGCCACTGGAGACACTCAGTTTCTTCTTTCCACAAATTTGATCCAATCTTCTCCATATCATCATTTGGGATCTGATTGATCTGAAGGTGCAGGGGACCAATGGAGTACACCGGTGGCAATAGGGAAGTAAATGAATTTAAAACTTCATGCTCCAAGTCATCAAACGTGTTCAAAATAATGGCTTGGGCCTTCTTAGCTCTTTCAGTCTCGGATACAACAAAATCTAGCATAATGGAATCACGGTCAGTTGTTCTGATAAAACTGGGGAGGTCCCTCAACCGGATGTCTTTCATCCCAGGTATCCAATTGATAACAGTATCCAAGTAACCATTCGTCAAGTAACTCTCATCTGCAAATCAAATACAATGCATGATCATCAGCATTTCTCCTATAAAATTGTTATTAGCATTACTAACTAACAAGAAAAATATGGGCTCAGTGAAGTATACCTTTGAGAGGTGTATAACCCTTTTCAAGGAGATGACGATAATGAACATACCCCATGAAGCCACATGCACTAGTTGTCCAAAAGAGAACTTCAGGGATGCCCAAGTCTTCTGCTGCATCGAGAGTGAAGCTCATAACTCCATCAGAAACTATGCAAGTGACCGGTGGAGCATCAGAGGAGGGATCATTTAGCTTGTCAAGAAGGTCCTTGAAAGGAGCTAAGCAATATTTGCTGGTGGATTCACATAGAGATGGTATGTCTTGAGTGGCTTCAACGTCTGTGGGGGGAAGGCCATCAGGGATGGTTTCGAAACGAAAGGAAGGCACGCTGTTGAGGGATTCGGGGCCTCTTGTTTTGAGGAGACGCTTGTGGTTGAACTCTGTGTTGACAAAGGTGATATGAAACCCTTTGTGGTGAAGGATTTTGGCCAGTTTTAGCATGGGATTTATGTGGCCTTGAGCTGGGTAAGGTATGCAAACTGCATGAGGCTTCTTGATTGCAGCCAGAGAACCCATTCGCTCTTGTTCTAGCTCTCGCAATCCCGAGACAATTAGATGCAGATATGCAAAGATCAATTGCGGTGGAGAGATTGACGTTAAGCAGCTAAATATATAGACAAATAAGTGCAGGGTCTCGATAATTTAATGAAAGTCAAATAAATATCAAGTCCAACTTTGCAACTTGCAGCCTCTTTATTAATTCATCATATAATATTTGACTTCTAAATAAGCCCATAACATCGTCCATTGTATAATAATATACAAAATCATTAAATTGAACATGAAATGTAGTACTTGTAAGGGTAAATATTACATCTTTAGACCTCAACATAAATGAAAAATTTGTTACAACAACAATTAATTAACATATGAATTGTTACAAATTTAATATATCAAAGAGTTGGGTTATTATTACGCATGAAGTATGGGATATTTCTTGAACATGACATTTTGAAATAAAATTTAAATTCATTACTACCATATTTATGGATGTAAATTTAAATTTATATATCATCATTTTTATAATTTAAATATGAGATTATAATATTATAAAATGAATAAAACTATTTTGTTACTTTCACGAGAGGGAATTTCATTTTCTCAACATAAAGTTTTAACATAGAATAGGAGAATTTCCATAACCCATAAACAATACCATACTTCATTTATTGCCCATCCCATGTTACTTTCAGGTTCGTTGATTTTAAGTGACTTAGTTTGTAGGCAAGCTTTCATTGGTTTGTAATTACGTGAAGCTTGCTTGGTTAGAAAAATGGCAAAATATCATTAGTGAAAAGGCTGTCAAGTTGTACAAGATTGACTCTTAATGCGGCTGTCCCTTATTGGCTAAATTTTCGGCAGCTTCTCATTTGTTAGACAAGCGATTTTGGACGGTCCAGAATTACTCTAAATAGGCCTCTTGCCGTCTTGTAATGACTTCACTCATTTTCTCCGCTCTCGCGCAATTTCTCTTCTCCTCTTTGCCCTCACAGCACTAACATTTCCACATGTTAGTACTGCTCATATATTCATGTTGGTATTGGGTATTTTTGTCACATGGTTCACAACTTTGCTGATATTTTAACCTAGACTTGACTATCTATTGTATCTTTCGAAAGAACGGTTTTGATTAATTTCAGAAATAAGAATACAAACAATCGACAATTTGATCAGTGGTCTCGTTTGTGGGACTGTACTTGAAGAGGAAGTCGTGGGAAGTGACCACACAACTTGGTCAACTTCTTCGGTATTGATAAAGGTCAAAATAATTATAATTGTTTCAAATTACTTGACCATTTACATCAGAAAATTGTAAATTTTACAATATTTTTGCGATGATTGCGGCGTGAACGTCAAGAAGCTAAAAATAATTTGAACGTCTTTGCTACAGTCCCCGGACCCTGACTCTCTAGATGGCATCCCAAATAAGTATCTACCTTCGCCACTCTGAGTACATTGCTAACAAATATGTTTTGGCGACACATTCTATATCTTTGTTATAAGAGTATCAAACAATGCAAGAAATCTGCACAACATGGATGAACATGTGCCGAATTCTATCATTCGTGTCCAGTGTAAGAAGATCAAAATATCATCAAGAAGAAAATTAAAATAAACTATGTAAACTAGAAACTGAGAAACAAGATTGCAGGATATTAACGATTTTTTTATTATTAGGTCAAGACCATATCTTCAACCTCCAGCTGATTCAAACTTGCCAGCTGCGAATCGGATGTAGTTAGGATCATCCAATCAATTAAGTGATTTTAACACAGCCGCTCGATATTTTTTCTTTTATGATGTAAGTTAAATTGGTTGGGAAAATTGAAATTTTTGTGGAAGCTCATGTCATGAAATTTTTTCAATATGAAAGTGATATAGCAAAAGTTTAGTGTGATGAAACAAACAAAACATAACTATTTTCAAGTGTGACTAAATTCTTATTTTCAAGTAAATTGAGAGGTCAAAGTAAATTTTCCCTATTTTCAATCGTGACTAAATTCCTACCCGTGATGGCTCATGCAATCACCAGGGCGGCAGCCGGCAGAGTCTACACCCCACCCCCGTCAAGTCAAATCCGCCCCTGTTTTCAAATAAGGAATTTTTATCAAATTTAATGTATTTTATACATACATCTATATATATATATATATATTTCAAAACATAACTCAGCGGATTTATTTTTTATTTTTTTATATATACAAGTCAGAAAATTTTACAAAAAAATTAGTCAAATTTTAAGAAACCTTTTTAGTTACTATTTCTTTATCGGAACTTCTTATCTTAGTGCATGTCCAGAAAACTTTTATAGACTTCATTACGAGAGGTGATCTTTTAACATAATTTCTTTTACTACAAAATTATATTCAAATTTGTAATTGAGATAGGAAGAAAGAGCCAATTGGAGATCATCAAAGATGGATTCTATTGTGCTTTCAAAAAGATCATCTCCTACTCCTCATGCAGTTTGTGTCCCATTCCCAGCTCAAGGGCACGTTAATCCAATGCTAAAACTTGCAAAACTGCTACACCAAAAAGGTTTCCATATCGCCTTTGTGAACACAGAGTTCAACCATAGACGCTTGCTAAGGTCCCGAGGCCCCGGCTCTCTGAATGGCATCCCCACCTTCCGTTTCAAAGCCATTACACGATGGCCTCCCTCCATCTGATGCCGACGCCACACAAGACCCTCCCTCTCTATTTGACTCCACCAAGAAAAACTTCCTAGCTCCCTTTCGGGACCTTCTTTCTCAACTCATTGGCACATCTATGTCAAATGTTCCCCCATTCACTTGCATAGTATCTGATTGTATAATGAGCTTCACTCTGAAAGACTCAAAAGAGCTAAATATCCCTAGCTAACGTCCTTTTAAGGACATCAAGCCCTTGTAGCTTCCTTGGTTTCGTGCACTATCAACTTTGTATCTAACTGAATATCTGTTCCGAATAGAATTACTTTGTTGATCCTCAACTATCTCCTATAGACGATCATTAAATTGACTCTACAAAATTAACAAATGAGATATCAACTTTCTTCATCCCCAATAATTCGATTCTTTGTTGTATGTGTTTTAATATTCATGCTCACTTTATCTGTTTTCTCTCCTCTATTGGCCATCTTAACAATTTGAAAAATAATAATAATAATAATAATTCAAATAAACTAATAAATTTTACCGAAATTTTGATAAAGTTTCCCCCTTTTTTTTTTAATATTATCACCCTGCATGTTAAATTGTTATACGTATTTAATTATAATTACTGTTGAATTGTTTTCTCTTTCCATTTCCTATTATCATGTATCTGACTCAAGCATTATAATGTCTTTAGGCAGGTACACTCTCCTCATGCACGAAGAAGAAGATCCTTGTGGGCAAAAGTGAGAGAAGCCCGTCTAGCTGGTAACCCACCAAACAAAAGAGTCGAGACCCAGTTTAGTAAAGTAGGTGCAAGAATCCACTCCTACATCTTTATAATTCATTATTAACTAATGGATAAAAAATTAATATGTTTTGAATATTTGAATATTCGGTGTGTATTCCTTTAGTTACAAACTCTTTTGTTTGATGAAATGATAAAATTTTTGCAACATTATTTCAAACAATTATGCAATATTGCAAAGAATATAGTGCTTCTGGTCACGATATTTCACTCATTCTATATCCATGCTTACACCAAAATCTTATTCATATATATAGACATGAGACATCGAACCTCTTCTATAATTAAAGAATAATTTTTTGTATTTTTTATAGCTTATTTTAGAGACAAACTTAAAGATTTTTCATTCTATATGCTTATGCTTACATCTTTCTTCATAATCGTCAACAAGCTAGCATGGATAAGATTTTGTGAAATCTAATTAATATTTTGCATTTGATCAATTATATAATGAATGAAGTCCAGTCAAGACTCAAGATAATGAAGCACTAAATGAAAGGAACAAAATCGAGCACATCGATATTTCATAGCAGAGATATTAAATAGTAGCCGATCTAGACTGCAGGGCATTGGGATTGTGAAGGACAGATTAAAGTGTTCGAGACAGTAATACATTTAATTTGATTTCCAAAATAAGATCAAAATGGTCCCAACCGACAGCAACGACTTTTACTTGCTAACTAGTCCAGAGGCTAGGTTTTCGTGAATTCTGTGCAGCTGCTATGATGCTCTCTCCTCGGATCATAGCTCACAAACGAATAGGTAATTCGATTTCCATTACCTTGAATTCCTTCGTAGCTACTTGCAGTTCTACGTAGACAATCTTGACACAGCTCAATAAATCAAATTAATGGCGTTACAGAGTCGCCTGAATTAGATTATAGCAGCTTTAACGTTGAACACACAGCACATACGCTTACGTATTAATATGAAATGGCACGCGTAGAAAGGTCTGCAACTGCAAGTATCTANTCCGATCTTATCTTTCTTCTCGTCTTCGCGAATTACGTAATCTTTATTCATAATAATATTCATATTCTGTTGAACTAAACGATATATCGAAAACAAAAAACAAAAAGAAGCAAAACGAGAGCAATATACGTATCTTGGGGCTATTTAATTTGGTAAAAATATATATAGAAATCGGAATGAGAATGTTTTTATAAAAGGTAAAAAATAAATAAAGTACGGGAAAGATAAAAATTTATTTTTTATGATAACAATGATAATTATTTATTATTTTATATATTTTTATACTAAGTAATTTAAAATTTTTTATATTAATTCTGATCCTGAACTTTTATAATCCAAACGACTTCCACAGAAATCAGATTCCATACTGAACCAAACAGTAAAAATAAATAGTCATTCTAATTCTGATTCCAACTCATTTCGATTCCGATTCCAAAGCTCAAACCAAACGGACTCTTGGAGATAATATTACGTGGAAGTAACTACAAATAAAGTAAAAGCAAAATCCAAGTCTACTTTCTGGAAGAGAGAAGCACTCTGTTGATCAACTTGTCCAGATTGATATATGATGATCCAGTAGGACCAGCAGCGGCTTGTGCTGCCATATTCTTCCATCCAGTAGCTTTCTTTTTCATCTCTTTGCCCTCTTCTCCCTCCATTAACATTCTAACGAGATTTTCAACTTCATTTCTTTTGACATTGTTGTCCATCTCCATGCCTATGCCCCATTCTGTACAACTGTATCGACAATTTGTTTGTTGTTCAGCAAAAAACGGCCAGCAAATCA
>JANLJB010002843.1:0-16485 GCA_026212285.1 Bursera cuneata
CTTTTTTGTAATTTGATTCATTCCATGGCTTCTTCAGAGATCGAAGTGGTTTCATTGACTGAATCAAAGACCCATCAAGCCCGAAACGACAACCCAGTTGTTGTAATCGATGTTTTCTCTGCAGCTGCTTATGGGGATTTCGAGAAACTCAGAAAATTTGTAGAAGAAGACGCTGTTTCTCTCTCTGTACCGGATGGCAATGGCTACTTCGCGC
This sequence comes from Bursera cuneata, assembly GCA_026212285.1. NCBI lineage: Eukaryota > Viridiplantae > Streptophyta > Magnoliopsida > Sapindales > Burseraceae > Bursera > Bursera cuneata. The sequence goes on from JANLJB010002843.1 coordinate 215, forward strand.
TTCAGTGGGCTGCTCTCAACAACTTTGCTGATGCTGTCCAGTACATTGTTGAGGTAATATTAATTGTTGAATCTCATATAGGTTTGTTTGACTTGCTTTAAATATGGTCTTGTTGGTACTTTGACTTTGCTGAATTGGGTTTGTTTTTGTTGGTTTTGGTCATGTGGGTTTGTTTCAATTTTCTAAAACATAATCTTGTTTTTGTGTATGCGTTTATACACGGCACATGGCTTACATTTTTGTATACGAATTTATGCATTTGAATGTCTAATTATGTATTATATCCTTGTTTTATACCAACACTAAGGTATCAACTGATAAGATTGATAAGAGATAGAGATTGACTGCTTTCAAGGGGATGGGCGTCTGAGGTGTTTCCTTGATGTTTTTGTTTGAAATATGTTTACTTTTGTTGCGGGACTATTTATAATTTTCTGGAATTTTATGTGCATGCATGTATATGTTGTGAGCATTTGATGGATGGTGTATATAGTGGGTATGCCAAAACTAAGTGGAAATTTTTGTTTTTTATTGTTGTTGAAGCATGGGGGAGATGTCAATGCAACTGACAATAACAAGCAGACGGCATTGCATTGGGCAGCAGTTAGGGGTTCAATTGCTGTGGCAGATGTGCTCTTGCAGAATGGAGCTCAAGTGGAGGCGATAGATGTAAATGGTTATCGGGTAAATTTATTTGAACCTTCTTTTTATTTTATTTTATCTTTTATTTCTTATACTGTATGTAAGTTGATAACTAGTAATTTTCTATGAAATAGAGATATTGTCTGTGGAAGTAAAATGTAGCAAAATATAGTTTATATTAAAACAACATATACTCATGCAAAGGTTTCACTACAGGCAGTTCATGTTGCTGCTCAATATGGACAGACAGCTTTCTTAAATCACATTATTGCAAAGTATCAAGCTGATTATGATGTACCGGATAATGAAGGGAGGAGCCCTCTTCATTGGTATGTTGTTTGATTACTCTACTGAGACATGCATTATGACTTTGAGAAAGATGCTAAACATGCAAGTGACAAAATTTAGTCTTGGAAAACACATCTTAACTCAAGCAATATTTATTTACAGGACACTATGCATTTATTTAGTAGAGTGACTGTCTTTAGGTGTCAAAAAGGTGGTTTGATAAGTAATTGCTTGAACTTGAGACAGACTGAGACAAAGTTTCTTAAAAATATTTGTAAAATTATCTATGTATATGTGTTTATGTGTTTGAATGTGTCTTTGTCGCTTTTGTGCAATCATATTTTGTTAGGACACAACCAACTTTCCAGTAATCTTCCATTTCCATGACATTGTTATTATTTTTCTAGGTGTCTCAAAGATAAGCTAGAGCTTCTAGGTCTCTGAATGTAATACTTAATTGAATTTGGGGTGGACTGAAGCATGTATAATATAATGTATCTTCTCAACCTTCTAGTAATATTCCATTTCCATGGCATTGCTACTGTTTGATAGGGTAACTTGGTTGAGGTCTCTTGAAGGTAAGTTAGAGCTTCTAGATCTCTTAATGTAATCCTTGTACAAAGGAATAAAATGATTTTGAGGTAGAGTTAAAGAGTTAATTTGTCCTATTTCAATATGTATTCAATTTTATATAATGGCAGTTATCAGTTTCTGTTTCAAACAGGTTTTGATTCTAGGTTTAATACTTAAGTTCACATTTTATTTTATTTTATTTTATTTTTGGAGTAACAAGAGAAGATTTCCATTTTTATTTTTATTTCTTGATCTATGGTGCTTTCAATAGGCATTCAATTGGGAAATTTTATAATGCTTGTTATACAATTGTTTGGCTTCTGATGCTGTATTCCAGGGCTGCATATAAGGGATTTGGAGATACGGTTAGACTCCTCCTTTTTAGAGATGCAAGCCAAGGGAGACAAGATAAAGATGGTATACTATGAGGCATTTAGTTTCCTCTGGCTTTCTTATTAAAATGTTTTCCCAATTTATGGATCTTTAAATATGATGAAAAACTATGACTGACATGCATAAAAATGAAGGATGATTTACGGTGTCCAGAAATAATATATATGTCCATATGTGTGTTTTCAGTATTTAAATAGTGAATCTGCTGCATTATAATATATCCCTGTGACTGAGACTACATGTTGATTTGTTCTATTGCTTGTAGTTTGAAATTTGATGAAACATTTCCTCATATAGATAGTGAATTTGATTGAGACTCTGTGGTGTAGGACAGTGAAAAAGAAGAGGGTACAGAAATGAAACTAGGAGAAGTGGCAGAAAAAATGGAGCAAAATTAGGAATGCAATAGGTTAATAATAAGATTTTTTGTTTTTGTTTTTTTTGTTTTTTTTTTAAATGTTTTCATCATTAACATAAAACCTATTAATAGGCTTAAATGACAAGATAAATATCGAAGCAATGCAGTAAAAATCCTAAGCATAATCAACATTACCCAAGATAAGCCTAATCATAGCACATAGAACTCCAAAATGAAACATAATTCGAAAATATAATCCTAGAAATATTATTTCTGAATTTTCAAACCATATAACATTATTTATGCATTATTCTGATTATTCAAGTTTACTTGCTTTAAAGTTTAAATGAAAGGTCTTTGACCTACCTTATCTGATCAGGAGAACAAGAGCCAAAAGAAGATAATTGACCTAAGAAATTGAGTGATATAACGGCTGAAGGATGATGCCTGAATAGAAAGCAACATCCATAGTATCCTTACTGGTGCTGCTGTATGTACCTTCTTTTATGTTCTAGATTACTTGTAGCAGAGTTGAATATGTCATTGTTTTGCCTTTGAATAAGAAAACATTCAGTTGACTAATTAGGTTGCCTTTTTGATCTGCCATCCTTGTACATAATAGGTGCAGTTAAATGATTGATGTGCTCTTTGGAATATAAATTATGGGAAAGTGATATTTTTAAATCTAAGTTTGATTCTAGTTCCTTAGTTCCTATATATGTATATATATCCATTAATGAAGAATTTTTGCTACTGACTAAGGCAATAATTTCATCAAACAAAATAAATAACAATGCTACTAGAGCCAAACTAAAGAAAATTGATATACGTACTGTCAAGTACCTAGTTCATATCTTTTATTTAATTTTCATGACCATTGCCAGCTTATTGTTATTTGTTTATTAGTAGCGGAAGTGTTGATTTGGTTTTTGATGTTGTCAGGGTGTACTCCTTTGCATTGGGCTGCATTACGAGGAAATGTGGAAGCATGCACCGTGCTTGTACATGCTGGCACAAAACAGGAATTAATGGTGAAAGATAAAGCAGGATTTACTCCAACTCAGCTTGCATATGATAAAGGTCATCAGCAAGTCGCCCTTTTCCTTGTACGTGATTTTATGGTGATGTAGCCTTAGTAAGCATATTTTTATTCAACTGAATTGAAACCATGTCATAGGGATTCTTGTATCTAAAGGATTTGAGGTCTGAGTGTCCATCCTGCTATTACTAGGTTATCTTTTGGAAGATCTTAAGATTTGGAATAGGTTTACAATTGAGTCAAGGGTCCATTATTATTGCATTACTGCTAAGCCATAGCAATTTTAAAAAAATGCCTCTATACATAGCAGTAATGTAAAAAATAATGGAAGGACCCTTAGACTCCAACTGCAGTCAATTCTTCTATAGTCATTTCTTTGTTCTCATGTTCCATTTTCTTTGTTTATAAAATCATATATACAAAAATTAATTAATTTTATATGTTTTTCCTTCAAACTGGTAATGAAATTCTGTTTCCATTCATGCAACTTATTTTAGCTTTGAAAGCTTAATCATGACATAGAAATGGCTGTGGAGGTTGAGTTTAAAGAAGTTAAGATTTATGGAGAAGCATTATTTTAGATGACCTTGAACAGCCTAACAAAAAGTGTAAAATGCAGAAGGGGAGGTTTTGCTAAAGAGTCTATTTCCGTCATTTTTTCACTTTTAATCTTTATCTTGTTAATGGGTGCTAAACAGATGGATGCAGAGGAGGCATATAGCAAAATGATATAATTCCCCATTGTTTAGCATATTGATAACCAATATTAACAATTATGTTTTAGATTTTGGGTATTGGGGGTTTGTTTATGTTATTGATAAACAAAAATTGATAAAGTTGGAATTTCAACTTGCTTGTTAGATTTTTAAGTTTTACTCTTTTCATTTTTAACCATGGAGTTCTAAATAAACTATCAAGATTAAGTTCTTGTTAAAAATACTACGCAGAAACATTTTTGAGAGTTAATCTAGTATCATTTTGGTGGGAGTCAATGAGATTTGTTGGATATAATATCCCAAGTGGGTGGTGTCATGGGATTTAGGTTCTAACCTCTTGATTGGAACCAAAGGTCTTCAACCCAACCCATAGGATTCACCATGCAACAATTCTAACATGAATAAATGCTCATTAATTGATAATTATTTTTAAAAGAAAGAAAATCAGACCAGTAGGGCTAGTATGTAACTAAGTAGCTACTGATGTGCATTTTGAAATAAATTATACATTATTGCATGATTGCTTGAATGCTAGTCAGGTTTCTCTTGTTTGCCCAACAATCTTACCTTAATTTCTCATATCCATTGTTCATAATCTCCAAAATAAAAATAAGCCAAATTATATGGTACTTTTAAAAAACAATTATTTTTTCAAAAAATTTCATGTCATAGCCACCTGCTCGACAACTCTACAGAAATGAGTTTTGAAAACTGTAAAGCAAGTGGTTATGGCATTTAAATTTTTTGAAAAAATAAAATAAAACTTTAAAGTCCCCTATAATTTGAGCTATTTTCTAATTAACCCTATATTTTTTGTTCATTACTGGAGTGGAGTGGATAGGTTATATTGTGTGAAATGAGCTGTAGATTTTTCTTAACTTTATTTTTCCTGAAGATAGGATTACTATCATCCTTATAATCTTCTGGAGTCAGCCCTTTGGTTTCCTTCATAGTGGCATTCTTTAGAGTTAGAATGTGAAGGGTTGTAGACTTCTGAAGAGGACAAGTGTACAGAAATTTGGAAAAATTACCTCTAATTAAAATATGAAACTTGCTTATACAACCTGCATTGATTTATCCACAAGCAAATAAGGGGGCTTGCATTGGACTCGTGGAGTATTTAATTTAAAGATTATTATTGTTGCCATTTAACATTCGCTTGTGACTGATGCTTGTTACTTTATTTCCAACCTTGGCTTCTGGAAAAACTTTTAGTCATCTTCTTTTCATAATATCTATATTTTAAAACATTGCTGGATATTCACAACTGGTATCAGTACCCAACCAATAACAGTTTTGTCCTTTTTTTTTTTTTTCTGTATTTGGCTCAGTCTAATGCACAGCGGGTGCATAGCAACCGGTGGAGAGACAAAATTTGTAGTGGGAAGACGGGAGATAGTGGTTGTGCACCTATTTTGTTTTGTATTATTGTCGTTTCGATCATCCTCTTCATCAACTCAGTTGTGGCAGGTAAGCTATGGTGTTTTAAAATCTTAATTGGTGTATTTGGATGTTAATTGTGACTGACTCCTTATATCTTATGCTAGCTCCTAATCTGACAAAGGTAACCGCTGTTGTTGGACTTTGGTCATGGACTGCCGTTTCCCTAGCTTTTGGTGCACTTTTAATGTTCTATAGATGTGCGAGGTAATTTTGGACATTCATTTGGAATAACTGTTGTTATCTATTTCTACCACCCAATTTGTGTTTCTTTAATGTTTTGAGGATCGTAGATCTCTTTCAGTGAAATTGACTTAACATTAATCCGTTGGTTTGACTATTTTCTTGTCTCGGTGACATTTTCAAGACTTGATCATTCTTATTCCTATGGTCCTATATTTTATTCATTTGTTGCTTGGTGGCCGACTTGTGATGTTTTGGGCAGGTATGCTTCCATTTAGTTTGTGTCATTTATCATATTCTTCCTTTTAGTTCATCCCCTATTACAGCTGTTCTCTACCACCTCCTATGCTAATTCTACTGACAACAACTGGTTATATTTTGTTAGTCACTGGATTTTTAAATTTTTGACCAAAGCTCTTCTTTGGAAAGTGCTAGACACTATTGAAAACCCTCACTCTGTTTCAATCACCTTTTTTTAATACAATCTTTTGGCTGTTGGATATGCATTCAGTTGTATTATAGCCCAACCTTTTAAATCTAAAGGTTCTCTTTTCTATATTTCTATTAGGTTTATGTTCCACATGTTTGAAGGTCTGACTATATATTGTTAAACCAAGTTTGCTATAGGCATCATGATGTGATATGAGTGCCTCTTTTTCTTTTCTTTTTTTTAAATTTATTTATATCATCGAAATCTTAACTAAAATTGATGTTTCCCATGTGTCACTGTCAGTATGGCAATTGCTTGTCTTGAATTTGTGTTGTCATTATATATTATCTGTTCCTGGTTATTTTGATAACCGCAATGATACTTTGCCACTGACTCATTATTTTGTTGTTTAAAATTTGGAAGTTACTTATGTGATAGAATCTTTCAATTGCCTGCAGTAAAGATCCAGGTTATATTAAAAGATTAGAAGAGGTGGATAACCATAGAGATTCACAGGTATGAAATATATTTTTTTAAATGGAATATGCTACCATTCTTACTATTAAACATTTATTTGAGCAAAGATATACTTGTTTATTGCTTTTTCCTCAGCCTTTAATGATATACTGACTTTTGCAGGATCCCTTGTTGACTATTGATCTAAACAATTCCTCTATATGGACAGGAAATTGGTCTCAACTATGCCCTACCTGCAAGGTCTATTTGATGAACTTCTTCTTTGCAAAGAACATAAATAAATATAACATTGCTGACTACTTATTTATATGTTAATTGTTATGCTGCATTGATTTGATTTTGTAATTTCTCTCAAATTGTAATTTTCAGATAATTAGACCTGTTCGCTCTAAGCACTGCCCTTCATGTAAGCGCTGTGTGGAACAGTTTGACCATCACTGTCCATGGATCTCTAATTGTGTGGGGAAGGTGAGAAGTTGGTTTAACTATGTTAGGATAAAGAATAAAAGGTCTATATTATGGCTTAATAAGTTTTTGACTTTGTTAAGACAAACTCACATGAAAATAAAGTATGGTGCAATTTCTACCATCTTATATTTCTTTTCTACCGAGAGATGCAAACTCCCATTGGATCCCACATCACATTTTATGTAGATAGAGTTTCAAAATGTCATCTAGACACTAGCAAATCAGAGTGTTGTCTATGGCTTTTGGTGATTTACAAGCATGACGATATATAATAGAGTATTGTATATATTTATATTGTAGGTGGCATTATGAAAGACGCCATTATTGGTGTTAGATAAGTCACTCATACAGGTTTTAGGTTTGCAAGCATGATTCACCGTACAATATGTTGAGAGAGAATATTAGATTGGGCATTGGGCCTGATTTGGAGGTCTATGACATTTGTTTCTTGTGCTCTTCATTGCAGGTTACACTTTCGTATTTGTTTCTTTTGTTGCTTGTTAGAGGAATGTTTACTACTATTTCCACTTTATTTGATTTAATCTGTTCTTGAATGATTGATTTAGGGTGTTTTATGTGACCTTGTTTCAAGCTCTAACTTTTTTTTCCTCTTTTTTCTGCTCATCATTTATCTTATTTCATTATTTTGATTCTTTCAGAGGAACAAACGGGACTTCTTTATTTTTATATGCATGGGAACTTTGACATCACTCATTAGTGGTGCCATTGCAATTCAAAGTATGTAATTTGCATAGAACTCCATCTGTGAGGCCTCTTAAATGTTCATGGACCTGTATTGTGATGCTGTACCAAATTCTTTCATCTGCATGAGATAATGGAACTATATTTTATTTTACAGGAATTTGGACAGCAACACCATTCTTGCCTTCTGAAGAAACATGGATTCACCATGTTGCAGTCCAGCATCCTGGCATTGTAGCATTTCTAGTTTTAGATGCTTTCATTTTGCTTGCTGCTACAACTTTGACCACAGCACAGGCTTCCCAGGTAATTGACTAGATATTATATGACCTTCAATTAAATTTTATTGCCACCAAGTGGGTATTCTTTTTTTATTATTATTATTTTCAAGTAAGGGTTATTTTGTCAAGGTCACGGACTTGCAAGTTCACTTTGTACGTTCCCTCTCTTTTTTAATTAATATGTGAATATGGGTCCATTTTTAAACGAATATTGTCATGTTACGGAGTAATACTTTTGACCAGCTGGTGAAACTGGATACTAGAGGAAATTGGGACTTAGTAGGGTATAGTAATTATTGTACTTATTAAACTAGATGAACAAAAGTTCAGCCAGTAGTCCCCAGTTTTAGGCTCGGGCAGGTTCTCTATTCTATATGTGAGACGTGATTTTAAGGTGCATCTTCTTGTTTATAGATGTCTTCCGTTTGTGATAGCTGATACTGCTTCCAAGTATTGATAATGTGTTTCTTAAGAAGGAAAGAGTTTCTCCTAAAAAATAAATAAATAAGATGGGTGTGTAATAGTGATTGGAGCAGTGTCTTTAAGGTGTGTGTTTGCTTGGGTTAGCTCAAATGTTAATTTATAATTTCCTTGTTTGTTGCTAAGTTATATGAAGGCTTGTGCCACAAGGAAACCTGTCACTTAGTGACCTTAGTCACCTGGTTGCCTTTTGTACTATTTTGTTGAGGGCCGCAGATTTGCAAAAAGACTGGCAATGTAATGATCCCTCTACCGCTGAAGTTATTGGTCAGTCATATACAATAGGACTGGTTTCATCGATGGACAATCATCTCAGTTCCCTTATATTTTCAACCTTGTGAACATCCATGACATTCTTTTAAACTAGGTGTAATATAAAAATGCAATTGCCATATTTGAACTTATTAGTGAATAATGTTCTCATTCCAATATTGCAGATAGCCCGTAATATAACCACCAATGAATTGGCAAATGCTATTCGATATGGGTATCTTCGTGGTCCAGATGGGAAGTTTCGTAACCCATATAACCATGGTTTTCAAAAGAATTGTACGGATTTCCTCCTTCAGGGATACACAAATGATGACGAGATTGCTTGGCCTCCATTACAACAGGTTGCCAGGTAGAATTATTGGCTCGACATACTGGTTCTACGATTGTTGGTTGTTGCTCCCTTGATTGTGTATAATGCGGAGCGGAAGAAACTCTCCTCATTGCAGCAAATACTTGTTAGACCCCATGCATGTTGGTATATAAAACCTTAAGTCATTTACCAGGTACTTCTCAAATTGCTTTATGTGTACATTGCAATACTTTGTGATAGAAAAGAAATAAGAGCCTTTGATTTTGTTGTTCATTCAACGAAATTGGTACTCTTAATACCAGTGTAAAATGACTTGGTGCTTAAAAAATTTGCGAGTATTGACAGTGTACAGTTTGTAGAGAACTAACCATCACTACAGACGTTGGCTTGATTGCATTGATAACTAACTGGCAAGCCATCTGCTAGCGGATACAGATGGTTGTATGTTGAAGAAAACTGGGACTCACTATCAATTAACACTTTGATCTAAAGTAATAAATTATTATCAACGGCAATTTAGGTTGAGTGTTCATACTCATACCAAGAAAATCATTGATAATAATACAAAAATAATACAAACTTTTCATTCCATGGGGAAACTCTCTTGCAACTCATAAGAATCCCACATATCAGTTCAATATTAAACAAATTCAACAAAGATACTAGACCACTCTCAAACTTGACATAGCAGTACAAATTGTAAATGGGTGCAGAGCAAATTTTTCAGCTCTGCTGTATTCCACTTGGCCATGTCTGATTCTTCACAGGTTTTAAGATTGCTTCAACCTCTAATAAGGCTTCCTGATCCTTTCCAAAAAGTGCTATTTCTGTAGCAGCAGCAACATTTTCCTCCACCTGAGTATCAAAAGATTATATATAACTAACAGGCTAGAGAAACTTGATGTTGTTTGTAGCTTATGCTGTATTAGACCATGGTTAAAATCATTCTGTACTAGTACTGAACATACTAGTTTGGACATATGAACCCTCAACTGAAGGCAAAAAGTAACTAAAAAAATTATATAACTTCAACTAATTAAACAAAAAGAATTATAGGAGGAAATAATTTTACTGAGAATGAAGTTAAGGAAAACTTATATTTACATCTATATTCGGATATAATGATTAGATAAACAAGAGGATGATAAAAAAAAAAGGATAAAAAGTCATTAAATCCATGCAAATGGAAGAGAAAAATGTAGCATAAACTTGTAAGAAGAAAATTCAAATTCAAATATTTTTTGCATAGATAAGGAAATTGTTACACGAGAAATGTAGATTATTTTTCCAGAAAATTACAATAAAAGGTTTGCAGTCAGATGCGTCTTATCCAAGCACGTCCATATTTTGCTGGTCTAGTTACACAAGATTTGCCTTCACTTCTAAAAATTTTTAGAGCTCACATGTATGTCGGTGATAAAGTGTAGCACACAATAGAAGAGTGACATTATACTCGTATTTGTTATTGTTAAAAACTTCTCAAAGAAATTGGTCCAGTATGCAAATTGAAAGTGACAGGAACGACTGGATAATTTCTTTTACTTAGATTAAAGACATTTAAAGGAAAAGCCGGAAATCAGAACAAAATGTATCCTAAACTGCAAAAAATCCCATAAGAAATTTTAAAGAACCAGTTCTTAAGCTTGTATGATAAAGAAAATGAATCAGTTACGCAAAATGATAAACGAAAACCTGTCTAACAGAGTTCATGCCAACCAGCACCGATGAAATATCCTTATTTGACAAGCTGTATTGCATGGCTAACTTTGAAATGTTCTTTCCCTTCTCTTTACATAAGGCAGCAGCAGCTTTGCATGCAGACTGTAGGGGTAAAAACACAGTAAATAAGGATTGATTAGATGTCAATAACATACAATCAATCTAAAGTTCTGTTGCTAATCAACCTTAGAACTATAAATAATGATTGATTAGAAGTCAATAACATACAATCAATCTAAAGTTATGTTGCTAATCAAGCTTAGAACTATCTACCCAGAAAATACTTCATATAGTTTTTTTTTTTTTAATATAATTCTTACGAACTTTATTGATATCTTCTTTCATAGACTTGTTCAGCTACTAGAAACTCATATGTAGCTCTGTATGTAGATGTATACGAGTGCATGTGTTTGGGAGAGCGGTAAGGTTCATAGAAGATAATTTTTGTGGGTAATGTAAAAGTATAAAAACTTGCCCACTTAACTACCACTGGATCATGCGCTACTTCAGGAAAAAAAAAAAAACACATACACACACACACACCATGCACACAAACGCACAGAATAGATTTTTGGGAAGAGAAAGAGCACCTTGAGCTCAGCTGAAGCTGGGTGCCACTCTGGAGGACCATTATCTGTAAGAAGTCCCATTGCAAGAGGAGATGCACTAATTACACCTACACCCTTGCTCTTAAAATAAGGCAATAGATCCTCCAATGTTGAATCATTAATGCCGTAATGGCAGTATGAAAGAATCACATCGACACTGCCAGGTGGCACCCGATCGAGCACATATGTAAAGACATCCAAGGGAAGTCCAGTAATACCAATGAAACGAATTTTCCCAGCTTTCTTCAGTTTCTGAAGGGCAGGAATTGTCTCATTGACGATCTGTAATTAGAACCAAAATAAACCAACTTAATCTCTAAATTACATTCATTTATAATACAAATAATAAAAAACCAAGCAAAGATGAAAATCCAAATAAATAAAGTTATAAATCAAGGTTTGTAAAAGAAAACTAGATACTCCATAACACGGACCTGATCAAGAGACCCAAATTCAATGTCATGGCACTGTAGTATATCGACGTAATCCAGCTGCAACCTTGCCAAACTCTCATCAATACTCCTAGTCACCCTCTCAGCACTGAAATCAAAACCTTCAACGTACCGCCCACACTTTGTTGACACAATGTACTCATTTCTAGGAACTTCCAGAGCTTTGAGAGCCTTACCAAGCATCTTCTCTGACAATGTCCCTCCATAATACCTTCACGATGGAACAGAACGATAAAAAATTAGGCAAGAGGTGGTTTGCAGATTCAGAAAAGAAAATCTTTCAAATCTTTTGTAAACACTCTCAAAATTTCTTTCTTCCTCAGGAAACAAATCTAAGACTCAAAACTCAAAGTTCTTTCCTTATTCTTAGCATCAAATCACACTTCAGAAAAAAAATTCAATAATCGAATTTCTAAGATTAATTTTCTTATCACCATCCACTATTCTCTCATAATTTTATAAATAGGAAGTTCAAGATCAAAATTTCTGATTCGATCCCGTTTCTTTCCACAAGTATTCATGGAAAGAAAAAAAATTCACTTGATCCCACTAAACAGAAAGCATCCGAAATCCAATTTCTTCAACCAGATTTCATTACCAATCAAAAGGGTTCTCTCCAGCACCCAAAAACGTTAACTTTAAAAAAATCAAAATGTAACTTTTAGAAGTTTAAACAATGACACACAAAAATGAGACATACGGAGAGGTGTCGAAGAAGTTGATGCCGAGGCGGAAGGCTTCACGAACAGAGGCTATGGCATCGTTCTCGGAGACGTGTCCGAAAACGTTGCCGAGCGGGGAGGCACCAAAGCCGACGCAGCTGAGACGGAGGCCGGTGTTCCCCAAGGGTCGCAACTCCATTTTGCGAAGAGGGAGAGCCATCAAATCGAGTCTTAGGGATTCAAAGAGTTGCTTGGGAAGTGGGAAAATGTCGTTTTCCCGGAAAATGTTAACGAACTGTTAAAGGGAGCAGTGGCCAAGTGGAAGGTGATGAACTAACTGTATCCCTTCCCTTGGTTAAGTAGATTGCAACGAATTTTCTTGGGGTTCCCACTTACTGTATATCCAATTTAAAAAGGGGGAAAATGACAAAATAGTTAAGTATTGGGGGTTCCTAAATTTTGCAATTTTACGTCTCTCCTTTTTTTTTTTGGAAAAATATTCTGACACTGACAACCCTGATATTTGAAACTAATAATTCTAGATCTAGATCCACAGGTTTCATAAATTAATATTTTATCTCCATATTTAATATCCACATGTTATATATATATATATATAAAGTATCTGATTTACCCTTTTTAAGGATCGAACAACCTCACTTCTCCTATTTTCAATATACTAAATTTGATTCAAAAATTCTGAAAATTTATAGGGATAAATACATAGACACCCCCAAGATTTAGTCTAAGTAACAAACTCACCCCTGTTATTCATAAAGTAAGATAGACACCCCCAGAATTGGAAAATATGGGGATCTTGATCCATGAAAATGGGGGTCTTAATGTTACTTAAAATATCAAAATAAGGATCTTTATGTTACTTTATGAATAACAGGGGTGAATTTATACTTAGATTAAACCTTGGGGGTGTCTATTATTTATCTCAAAATTTTATAATATTTGTATGAACACTTATGCGAGGTGATCGTATCAATTGTATACGATTTTAAGTTCTAAACCACTTTCAAAATTTTATGATTTAAGGTTTACTCTATATTATAAATCATTTTCAAAAACAAAGAGTTGTCTAAAATTAATTATTTTTTGTATGATTGATTATTCATATACATGTTTCTTATTATCATAATTTTATCATTTGTGGACAAATTGATTTGATTTTCCAAAGACAGGTTATTCAATTTTGAAAAAAAAAAAAAACACATTAGGCATTTTCAATTTTGTATCTGTTGAAATTAAGACTAAAGGATATATAGATGAAATTGTATTTGATGTAAATCTCGCGGATATATTTGTGAGATTTTATAGATGAAATTGCATTTAATGAAAATCTTGGGGATAAAATGTTAGATTTTCAAATCAAGATTTTAATTTTAAAAACCTTTGGGTACAAGTAAGTCACACAAAGTTAAGGGTGTTTGAATTAAACTGAAGTCTTAATATATCTAAATATAGAAATCTAAATGATATTTTTTTTTAATTTCAACTTCTAAATTAAAATATGTGAAACTAGCATTTTTATAAATCTATACTTATTAATATTGTTTTATTTAGGTAGTAATGTTTGTTGATACTTGACATATTAAAATATTTACAAATTGATATTTTGATAAAATTTATATTAAAGTATTTAAATATTCAAAAATTTATAATTTTATGTGTTTTATTATTTTTTCTTAAAATATTAATGACAATAGTTTGTATTCATATTTATTTAAAAATGTATTATTTTGTAAAGTTCTGAACAAATGGTTCTTAAATGAATTAGATAAACGTATTTTAAAGAATTAGAGATGACATAAACCTTTCGGACTTCAACATTATGATAAAAGAACAAAGATACTAAAATGTCTAATGATTAAGAATCAGTTAAATTTAGACTTCAGATCAAAAGACAAGCACCGGCTACATATCAATAATAATTTGTTGAGCTTGTCGAACATTTGAAGCATATCGAATGACCTAAGAATCAAAGAGATTTGCCTTACTAATTTGGATTAAAAATGAAAAGTTTATGTATTTTGTTACAGTAGAGAGTAGAAAGCCTTGTGGATGTAACAATATTGTGGATCTAAATCTATTAAGGTTTTAAAATCTAATTTTGAATAATTAAAAATCGATGTATAAAATTTAGTAGAATTTATCAAAATAGTTTCTATCTTTGAGTGTAAGTTTCTTAGTTTTAGAAATTTTCATGTCATAATCCTCAAGTCGTCGAACTAACTCGCCCGCAAGCATAGCCCCTAGGCTGCCGAGGATAGCTCAAAAGTAGTTGTGAAGCTACAAAGTTGACCTATCGAGCTACCGAGCAAAGGGCTATAACATTAAAAAAAAATTAAATTAAATTAAATGAAACGTATTTAAAGTATATATTAGTGGCCGAATTCCAGCTAAAATAAGGTTGAATATGAGGACAACTCTTAAGAAATTTCCATCTCTTTGCTCAAATAAGCTAAAATATGTCGATATAATTTACATTTATATATATATATATATAAGTACAACTAATAATTCCAAGATTCTACATTATCAAGAGAGTGGGAGCATAAATTATGAAAACTAGAAATATTAAATATGATAGCAACAATATCACTAATAATATCAAACATCAACTAGCAACATTAAATGTACGACATTTAAGATAAAAGATTGATATAATAGTGTAATGGTTTTTAAGATAGTCTTAAGGTTACATGTTTAATACCCGATTATGTAGCATTTCTCAAAGATTGTATAGTTTCATTGTAAAATCATTTTTTGATGTTGTATTAATAAATTATTTCTTTCAATAAATTTTGATCAATCACTATATACAATCTTTAAAAAATATTATATAGCCTTCAAGGTGTCAATATATGATAAATCACTTTTAAAACTACTCAATAAAGAATAATTTGTATAATAACAAATTAATAATAGGAACAATTTCATATATGGACCAAAACTAATGGATGAAATTTTAAAATGACTAACACCTATATTTTTTTTTTTCTATAGCCCTTTGCTCAATGTTCAACAACATTCGACAGTGTCCAACAGCTGTCGATTGTCAAAATTTTTTTCAAAAAACCGAACAATTATACAATATTTATGGTATGTAACATATTAGGATTTTATAACTACTATGTTTATAGAAGCAAGGACTGTAAATGGACCTGAACAATCAAGAAATATTTGAGTACCTAAAAAGGTCAATTATATCAAAGTAATTATGTTGGAGCTAAGCCGCATAGCTTCTCATCTGTTATGATTTGTCCTTTTTTATAGAAGATATGGGTGCACAAATCCCTTTCTTCTATTGTAAGAAAATTAATGAGCTTTGATACCATTTGTAAGGGAATTATACGGAAATAAATAACATCAAGATTGATAAAATTCAAACAACACAAAGAGACAAAATATTTAACGTGGTTCGGCTTCAATTGCCTATATCCACGAACGAAGGGATAAATCCACTAGATCATAAGTATGTAAGAGTACAAGAGATAACACACCATACAGGTGCTCTACNAAATACCAACCCGATAACAAACATATTAGCACACGAAGGCTTACTATCATTCAGCCTGAAGGTATTCTACTCGATGCCTAATATAACAGAGCAACATGCTCCAATGGTGTTGAACCAAATCTCTACTCCTAAAATACTAAGGGTATGTACCTCTTATATCTAGCTCCCCTTTTCTCACATCTCTTCGTTAACTTAAACTGATTCTCAATCCCTATATTTATAGGTGTATATGGAGATCTTCTATTTCT
>JANLJB010002843.1:18098-30149 GCA_026212285.1 Bursera cuneata
TTTTCTCACATCTCTTCGTTAACTTGAACTGATTCTCAATCCCTATATAGAGATCTTCTATTCCTAATAGGAGTCTAATAAGAGCAAGACTCATATTGGTATAATAATTCTATTTTCCTAGTCTTTCTATCAATCCTATTTCTTATAGGAGTCAACTAGTATAATAGAAGTTAACCATATTTAAGAAAATAGAATCCTAATCAAGAGCAAATAATAAAACCGAATCGTAAAATGATTTCTCTAAGAAGTAGGATTCAGGTCACACTCTAACATCTATATTTTCAGAGAAAGAGAATTAATATATAAACTATTCGAAGTTGCCACCGATATAAGAATGATGCATAATTATTTTCGTATCGGAAGAATAGCAATTGATTTACCTCATGGTTGGATAGATAAATGTTTAGATTTTTGTGATTAGCAACAATCGATAACATCTGACAATGTTTTACAACATCTCTGCTTAGCATTTAACGGTGGATTGGTCAATCAAAATTTTTCGGAAATGGATTATTTTTTAATGAGATCAAGGAATCCTTAATAATATTGAACATGAGACTGAAGGGAACTTTAAATAAGAGATTTTGATAAAGGTGGTAGGTGGATATTCCTCCATGGATGGCCCATATTTACAGATTAGGGACACAAAATAATTGAACCACACGTGCTCAAACAAATCTCAATCAGCAAGTAATTCCAAGTTCAAGCAGCAGCATCTTCCTGCTTCCTGGTATAGTCAATAATCTACGGGGCCAGCGGAAAAAATTGGGCCTTTGGAGATCGAATCCAGTGAAAACCCGGGTACTGGAGAAACCAGCCCAAACCCTGGCCCGAAACAACCCAGACCAATCTCGATTCTTGTGCCACTGTATCAATAGACTCTAGCCCAACCCATATTCAGATTTCATACCCTTAACCCAGTGTCTAAGTTGACTCCATCATTTGGTTTTAACCAAAGTATTTCATGTAGGTTTAAGCTTGTTAATAATTGAAATGAGATCAGCACGACACTTCACAGATAGGTAAAACTTATACAACTTTCCAGCAACAAAGAAAGATTAACACAAAATTATAATCTAATAGGTGAGGCTATCAAAGCTAACCCACCGACAAATAATTGATTTATGTTTGAGTGTTACACCCTAGAGTATCCTGTCAGGGTCTCATAACAAGTCCTCAATCATTTCACAGGCTGGCAACTGTAAGTTCAACAAAGATTAATGCAATAACCAGCTTATTCAATTCTGGACTCAACTCTTGAACATGGAATCAGCAGCAAAGTTCCTGATTTTGGGTTGTGTGGATCCGTTTGGATTTTGGAGAGCAACCCAAGAGAGTAAAGTTTTTGGTTCTAAATGCTGAAAAATGTACAGTTTGTGATCATGATTTGTCTTAGTAAAGTAATGAATAAATGTTGCAGCACCGTCGGTAGGCTTTTGTCATGAAAAGTAAAGTGAAAAGTTTACAGGAAAGACAGATGTTTTGACCTTAATGGTTTTTTGTTGGACTCTTTATTCTTTGAATGGTTACTTCTCAATTCACATGGATTTAAATTGTCTAATCTCTTTTTGGTACGTGCATTGGCTTATTAAATTATTGGTCTTAAAGTTCAAAATATATTCATACTCAAGATCTCAAAAAACTCATCATAGAGGTAAAGATTGATTAGATGTGAGTAAAATATCATAATCTCTCTCTTATTTATCTAATACAGAATAGTTAAATACTAGGTAAACTCTTAATCTGTAAACTCAAGTTTTCGATCAAAGATACTTACATGAAGTTCATAGCAGATAATATTTTGATACATTGGTCACCACTCACAATATCTTGACAATTTGGCCTTAGTGTAACAATAATATTTTGATAGATTTGATTGACTGATTCCAAGAATGTGATTTGAAGATGCTTAGAATGCCTGTTGACACCGGGATGTTTATAGTGCTTAAAACGAATAATATCTTAATGGTGGAAAGATTGGATTATCCAACTTATATTCAACTAGTAGGAGATTTTTAGTTATTTCAATAATAAATATGTGTAAATTATTATCCAAAGAAAATAAATTTTGGTTTTACTATTCAACACTCGTTATCAAGACTTTGTGTGGTCCAGATAGTTAGAGATTAAGAAAAGATAATTAGATTGAAAATGAGGTGTTTGAATTGAAAGTCACCCTATTAAAATAGTATGCAAGTGTTTAGGTGGTTTCAAAGATAAAACCATGTAGATTAGGTTCAAAAAAGATAAAATTATACTTTAAAAGGAGTATGAAATGGAGGTTAATATAAACAAACTAATAAAGCTTAGTAGTTCCTAAACTACTCGATCAGTTAGACGCGTTTTGAGAGCTTAGAAAAAATATATAATAAAGGGGTTGGCTTGATATGATCGAGACATTGCGAGGGACCACATGTTTGATAACTGGTTTGTGATGAATAGCAGATCTTGTATAAAATTTCAACACCCAGTTGGTGGTAAACCTCCTCTAAAGTCCACAAAACAACAAAAGTGACTTGTTTATGGTATTATTTTGTCAGCAAAAACGACCCACTAAGATACATAATATATATGCTTTTGTTTTATGTGGCATATAAAATTTGTGAGTCAGAGGAATCAACTTTCTGTAGCCTTTTCACATCAGCAGCCCGTGAGAGAATGTGTTAAGACTATAAAAGTTGAAGCAGCTGGAGAGCTGGCTCCTGCTTTACTGGAGGAGCTTTGTGAAAGGAAGGATATTTGGGGTTATTATTATTGAAGGGTGAGTGAGTTTTAATACTACTATATAGTATTTATGCTCTCCTTTTCACAAGTACTTTGGATATTAATGATGCTGCAACTAGGAAGTCTTGAGCATTTATAGAAAACATTCTTGTTGGCTGTGTATAGTCTAGAAAGAGTTTGCCTATTCTTTGTCATACAAAGGGGTCTTAATATTTGTGTTTGTGGGTGTGTGTTGGTGGTTTATGGTTTGGCTCACCTACTTGTTTATATAATTTCTGGATAAGCCAGAAGCTGCATTTAATTCAGTGCACTCTTAAATTTATAGGTTTCTTATGCAAATTATTTCAACAGGATCTTTCAAACAAAGAGAAGCGTTCTTCACTCTTCAATGGAGATTTCATCCATCAGAGGGTTATCTGAGCTGGTAAGCTTGTTTTTTTCTGAACATCAGTTGAGTTGACCATGCAAAACCAACATGCATGTTTTGTTTTATAACATGTTTATGTATCATTGTAACACTTCCAGGCTCTGAGCTATTACATGCTAAAAACAGCTTAGAATTAAGAAATAACTTGATTCATCAATTCATGTCTCGCATATGATTTACACATATTAGGTGAAATGTTTCTGATATTCATAGCAATTCATTAGATATTCAACTAAAGAAGAGTCTAGTTTTCATCAGTTTGAATAATTTTCACAGTTTGAGGTAGTTCAAAAATTTTGTGTAATGATGACTAAGAATGTGGATAATATATTTGCAGGGAATGGAGGATACTGGCTTCATGAATCAGTGGCACATGAACTCTCTTGATGAGTTCAACTTACTACCATTAGCAGCTGCTTTTGGAGAGAATTTACAACACTCTAATACCCTCCCAGCTTTTAACATAAAAAATTCCTTGGATTTTTCTCATACTGGCATTGATAGGCCCCTGAAACAGCTCAAAACAAATACTTGGAATTCATCACAAACTGCTTTTCATCCTGGTGCTGTTTCAGCTGCCAATTCAAACCATGTCAGTGAAATGGGCGTTTTGAAGCCTAAAGAGGAGACAGTGTTTTCGAAAAGCATTAGTACCCTCCCCTCTGATATATTGACTTCTGAAGGTTCCATTGGGAACCAAAATTATGTCTTTAAGACCTGCCAGGAAGGTAAGAGGAGCAGCCCTGCAGGCGCTAGGCTTTCTCAAACCCAAGATCATATTATAGCAGAAAGGAAGCGGCGAGAGAAGCTTAGTCAGAGATTCATAGCATTATCTGCTATAGTTCCTGGCCTAAAGAAGGTATGCAATTCAAACAGCTAACGTATTTAGTGGTTTTTCAAGCTGAACATGTGAAAATTCTATTTTGAACTTGGTTTTCTGGTTTGAGCAGATGGACAAGGCTTCTGTTCTTGGAGATGCTATTAAGTACTTGAAGCAACTGCAAGAGAAAGTCAAGACACTTGAGGAGCAGACAAGGAAGAAAAGCATGGAATCAGTAGTCTTCGTTAAGAAATCTCAACTCTTTGCTGAAGGTGACAACTCGTCCTCAGATGAGAATTCCTCCACTGGCCCCTTCAATGAACCTCTACCAGAAGTAGAAGCAAGATTTTGTGACAAAAATGTCCTCGTAAGAGTACACTGTGAGAAAAGAAAAGGAGTCTTTGAGAAAGCGGTTGCTGAAATTGAGAAACTCCACCTAACAGTCATCAATAGTAGTGCCATGACGTTTGGAACTTCTGCTCTTGATGTAACTATTATTGCTCAGGTAAGTGAAAACTTTCCTATATGAACAAACAGTACAATCACCGCCTTAGTTTAGAGATAGAATATTTATGTAATGTACTTAATACTTCTCTGGGAAAAAACATATTAATGTTTCATATTTCTTGCTCAAAATATACTAATGCTATATATCTTCATTTTGAGCAGATGGATGTGGAGTTCAATATGAGTGTGAAGGATCTTGTGAAGAGTCTACACTCAGCTTTCCAACTCTTCATGTGAAAGCAATCCCAAGTTCCGTTCAAATATGAAAGAAACACTTTTCAAGTTGCTTTTCAGCTAGTGAAATCCATGAAAGACTAAGAATAATAAGCAGCAGCATCATCCTCATCCTCAGATATATATATAAGAATAATAAGCAGCATCATCATCATCATCCTCATATATATAGACATATATAGAATCAGTCCAAATGTAGCTTTTCCAAACTAATTGCATGCAAGGCCTGTAATGCTCTACCACTTTTAGACCATATAACCTTGAAGCTCGTTTGCTGTGAGACTCAATTTGCAGGAGGGTGTCGTCTTCTTTTAGCTAATTTTTGCATGGTTAAAGGCTAAAGATAACCATGTTTCATTTCAACGCCTTCCTGTTTTGAAAGAGTGATCTTACAGCTTGTTTGGGCTATTTTCTTGTGTTTCTTTTTTTCTGGGAAGTTGAAAAATCAACCGACCCTTTTGCTCTTACCTAAGTTGTTGAAAAGGTGACAAAGGGTGCTTTTTAGGTGTGTAGACAAACAGGCCTTTGTAGCAGAAGTTTTTGGTGTTTGGTGAATTAATCTTTTTAGAGGCATCTTCGAATTTCTTTTCTCTTGAGCCTCTTTTTTCGTTGTACTATGTTTTGATTTGTAACAGTTTGACAGTGATCAATAATAATTATATATCTCTTCATATTGAATAATACTTCAAATGTTTCTCAGCTTTTATATATATATATATATACTTTGTTTGAATTCACTCAACCGAAATCCAAACAATCATTTTGGTCTCTTAAATTTCATAGAGAGAACACACAATTAATTCTTCAGTTCTTCCAAATGTGATGCCCATAACCCAGCAAGCATATCCAATTCATAGTTGAAAAAGAAATTGACTAATAATAATAATAATAAAGAATTGAAAAGAAGCAGCACACAATTTCAATAAACAAAAATATGACTTACTAACAGACTCAATAAATTATCATTGAAAAACATAAAGGAGCTAAAGGATTTCTTGGTTCTATTCATTCAATAACTACACAATTTTTTGTGTGATGATCCTTTTCAAATCTCAGATTGATCTTGTTCATGCCAAAACCTCACCTTTGAATTATCTTTTTACTTCTTGTTGGATATCCTAGTCATTAGAGTTTCCCAACATTTTGTTTTGCCCTTAAATATTGAATTGACCCTTATAAAAATTGATGAGTAATTTTTTTTTCTTTTTGGTTTTTTTTGTTTTTAACACTAAGGATTCCTAATGGATACTTC
This sequence comes from Bursera cuneata, assembly GCA_026212285.1. NCBI lineage: Eukaryota > Viridiplantae > Streptophyta > Magnoliopsida > Sapindales > Burseraceae > Bursera > Bursera cuneata. The sequence goes on from JANLJB010002843.1 coordinate 24,063, forward strand.
TTCTCCACACACATATGCATGCATGCACATGCACACATGCACACTTCAATAAGTTTTAGAATTTGTTCAATATAAATATGATGAAGGTAACCTTGGACGATTACAATACTCGAATTATGAGAAATAACTAAAATTAAGGGTGAGATTTAAAAATAATCAATCATTCCAATTTATATAATTTACTTAATAATTCCTAGCTGTTATGACAAAAATAACCTTCAATCCAACTGTGACTATTCGACAAATTTCTGGTGACTATCAGACAACTTTCCTACGAGTTCAATGACTATCCGACGAGTTCAGTGATTGTCTGTAACTATCTGCCGGTTGGGTAATTTTAGAAAAAGGAAAGTTTGGTTTAGAAGGGAGGGGTATTTAAATCATTTTAGATGTAAGTGGGTAGATAAAACATATAAATTAGAAAGTTTATTTTTTGTTTCAACTCCCACCCTTAATTTTGATTATTTATCATAATTCCCCTTACAATAAGAAACACAAATACAACATTTCCCGATTCTTAAAACATTAGCATCATTTCAATTTTTCTAATTCTCTTTTCTCATCTTATTATAATTACATCTCTTATCATCTTATTGGCATAAGCTGTTAACAGCATCGAGTTGAATCAACCGTTCTTCCTCAACCGGAAAATTAATAGATGGATCATGACTCAACTTCAATACATCTTTAGTCAAGGTTGATTGCTCAAATAAATTTAATTTCATCCTGGAGTGTAAGGCACTTCTCTTCTCTACCTATCAATTACTAAGCTTCTTTAATATTTGCATGTAAATTTGTTTAATAGCCTTTAATGGGTTGCCGTACCGTACATTCTTCTAAACACATAGCTTCAAGATTTCTTGAAAGTGTCAATTCTGAATTAGAATTTAATAATCACAAGCACAACAGTCACAATTAGCAAGCAATAAGTAGTTGAGAAGTAGCTTTTATGGAGAATACAATACAACTACATTTGTACAAACAACAAATATAGGATTTCTACTTATTTGTTAAGTTGCTTATTACTGAGCCAACAACTATCATCATCGGATGATAATAACCGATCATTATTAGGTATTAACTTAACAATATTATTGGACCAATAATAAAGTATGATCTAATTATATGGACGTCATAGCTATTATCTGTTCATCTTTTACGTGTTAAAATTGAGATTTTAAGTATTGTTACATTTTTTAATTGCAGTTAACTCAAATTTTTATACTTGATGGAGATGTTTACATTAAAAAAATTGTCTATCATTATAGGTGTTTATTATTTAATGGGTAACTTGTAATTGATTTAAGGTGGATGATTAAAGTAAAGTTTTTATAATACAATGTTAGTCCCCACAAAAGATTGTAATCTTTTCTTTGCTCTCTTGTGGAGAATTGATTGAATCTGATTCTCTTCCATGGAAGATGATAGAGATTCTTTTGATAAATTCAAAGTCAACAAAACAATAATCAAATTATAGATGAGACATGAAGTTGGAAAAACAAATGTTGCCAGTTTGTTCATCAAGACTTCAAGAGTGATTAATTGGTAAGATTACACATCTTAGCACAAATGACAAAATGCTTGGAGCCAAGAACAATCATACAACTTCCTAACTATTTGATTTGATTAAAGATGACAATAATAACATAAAATATTCAACATTGCCAGCTCAACAACTCTATATATTAGGATTACAATAGACCATTCATCATTTTGAGAAGATTAAACTTTGATTAGACAAATTCATTTATTTCTTAATGATACCCTCTTGTTGAAGCAAAGATTATGCATCTAGGAGTCAAACATGATTAATTTGAGATTAATTATGGTCACTAAAGGGAGTGTGACAAGTGTCTATTAATGGTTAGTTGTTGGTAGGAAAATTGAAAGAACACAGTGATGTCTAAGTTGAAGGCTAATCTTTTAATGACTTTTTGGGCTTGTTTAAGGTTGAGGGATAAGGGCATGATTGATGCTTTACTCTGATTTTAATGCTCACTAAGTTGTTTTTCCTTTCTATTGGTTTATTTACATTTGATTATTTTAAGGGAACTGTCACATTCTTTGAAAGAGGTATAGAAATATAGAGGTGATTTAAAAATCATCGTAAATGTTAGTTTAAATTTTAACCTTCAATGAAACATTCTTAAAGTCTTATAAAATTTGTTAATATGCTTCCCTTTAAGAGAAAAAACTAGTGGGTAAACGATTATATTTATGTAATTTTAACATAAAAAAATAACGAAATAAATCTCAATACACAGAAAGATTCAAAACCTAGATATACAAGATCCTTAAAAGTTCAAGAAAATTCAATCCAAAAAGGATAGCAATTCATGACAAGATATATCAACATCTCAATCAAACCAAAGTCAATTTAATTATTCGTTTACACTTTTGGGGGTACTTAGTAGTCTAGTTTACTAATTTTGTAGTGTTGATGTCATTTGTTAGGTGGGTAAATGCTTTGATGTCCCTATTTCATTTGATGGCACAGATGGTGCCAAAAAGTAGGAGGATGAGTTAGCTTTGTTTGTCAATAAAGAGAGAAATTGGGTGTCCACCAATTTGGGAGATGAATCGAAATGCAGATAAGAGGATGGTACAGCCAAGGAGTCATGATTAGTACTAGAAAGTCAAAGGTTTTGTTTGGTTGGAAGCAAACAAGTACACCACAAAACAGGGCCAATCTCATAATTCTGGTAAGTTAAATAGAGAAAGAGACAGAAAGATTTGATTCAATGTTGGCACCGACTATTACAAAAGGCAGAGTCCTGGCCACACCTACCTAGAAGGGAAGAAAATTATAAAGGCCAGGAAGATATTCTCAAGAAATATTTCAATGATGTCATTGAGTTTTGACGAAAGTTGTTAAAATGGGTGTGTAGCATGATGTGTTTCCAAGTACAAACTCTGTTGCGTGGTGTTCAAATTAGAATTACTACAAACCATGATATGATGATTTTGAAAAAATTATAAAAATAGATCAACAAAATAAAAGAAGATGTTTAAGTTTTTACCTCTTTTTTTGAATTTAATTGTTATGACCTTTATTCAATGATAAGTACTCAAAAATGTCTAACAAATAGTATCTGAGAGTCAATATTATCCGACAATATCTATCGAACATCAAACGGTATGTAAAACAATGTTGAGTGTTCAATTAATAATAACATCTATTTTTTTCAAAAAAGAATCAAATCCAACAAACTCTCCTAATTTGAGTCAGCTTCAAAAACTCCAAGCTTTTTATATTGAAGAGTAATATTTAGCAACTAAAAATTAATTTGTCAAAATCTTAATCGATGGAAAAAGTTCGTAAACAAGTCCCTGGAAATATTTGGCAATTATGCATACCAAGGAAATAGCTTAATAATATCAATGGGCGGTGACATAATTCCCATCCAATGGTCAGTCAGAATAGAGTTAGTAACTTACTGGCTCCCGGCTACCATAAGTTTACCCCGTGTTGAAGGATTTTGTCGAAAGTATCAGAACGCGTTTTTAACTTGACTTTTTCAAAAAAATTCAGCCTCTGGATTTTGCATCCTAGATTTGTACCTGGCCGGTAGAGACATACACAAGATGACCACCGATTCTGATATTAATATAACAGTTCAAACACTTGGATTCCAAATTCGAAACTAAAACTTCTTTGATTTTCCTGTTCTAAGATGCTTAAAACATCCACACCACAAACTGAAACGTAATCAATGATTACTCTTGGCAAGTATCCTAAGAAAGCACATCAAGATCAAGGACAGCAAAATAAATATAAACAGATAATAGTGTATATATTTACTTTCAAAATGTACAAAACAGTCAGATGTATACACATTCAAACATCCTTATCAGTAAGAAACTAACAGGAAAAAAAAAAAAAAATTTCTATTTTCCAAGACACTCACTTGTTCAGTCTCATTTTGTTATATTTTATGTGCTTTTATATATCTGTATATAATGAAAGTATCTTCTTTAACATTATCCCCGTCAAATAACCAGAGGACTACTAAGCTGGGCAAGCACAAAAATTTCTTGTAAAGCAACAGAAAAGACTTCGTAAATTGTTTGGGGTCGACCCTTACCACTGGAGGAAGAAAGGTGGCTTAGCCTGAGCAACAGAACAAAGGTTAAGACTCAAAAAACCGTAAAACAGAGCCCAGAGGATCTAACCAGCGCAGAGTAGAAGTGGTGAAAAACTTCACTAACTTTACATTCCAAAATTCGATTGGTTTTTTCCTATCAAATACAATGACATTATACACTTGAATACTTGGTCACTCCAGTACATCGATTACAACACACAACTGAGCCGAGCTGGTCAGGAAGCTCAAGCAGAAGACATTAGACACAGCCAACACAAATATCTAGAAGAAGACATTTTGTATCAACTGTTAAAAGAATTGATACATGGAAACAATATATATAGGCGTTCCTGTTTACATACTCAGACTAGGGACGGTGGAAGTAATTCCAGCTCTCTGCCCCACTGCGTTTAGATCTGGAGGTCATCCAATGAAAGTTCATCTGCTGTTAGCAACTTTAATTTCTGCAAATCAACAGAAGATGATTAGGCAAGGCATTTAGGTAGCATAGCAAGGAATGTTGAAGAAACCAAATATGAATATATCAAATACCGTAATAAACTGAGGAGGATCATCAAGACTTGTTGATCCTAGAATAATCTCTCTGTTCAGCTTTGTTGTGAGCTTGTGACATACCCTTAACTGAAGTTGAAAAAGAATTTATAACATTTAGGCCACAGTGGCAAGGCATTATAACCTTAATTAACAACAACACTTTTTCATACCTCTGATCTAGTAGCTCCACCGACTATAAATACAAAAATGCGTTGACCCATCTTCTTGAAATCACTAGATGCATGTCTTAGAATGGGATCACTGTACAACAACAGAAGATAAACAACAAAACAGATCAAATCAAGTATGGAAAATATCATAAAGATCAACTCCTTAACTTTAAGAGAGTCCACATGTAGGTACGGACACATTAGATGAAATTTTCTTCAGACAAAAGATTAAGTATTAGTAGTTCCAGGAGGCTCAAACCTCTTACTTGGATTGGAAGGTATAAAAGAAGACCCTATAGATAAAAGAAACTACAATACTGGAAAGAAATATATTTTACTAAAAAAATTAAATTAAAAAAAGAAAGGGCAAATACTAACACCTTAAGTTCAAGGGATAAAAGGAACTGCCAAAATGTGCAAGAATGACCAAACCTAGGATAAAGAAAAGTCCAAAAAATTGTCGCTTGGACATCTTGTTTGAAGATATTCTATTTTTGTTATTGCTAAAGGACATCTTACTCTTTATTTTGTAAATGTTTTACATTTACTCCCAAATAAAATTTTCGTTTCTTACTAAAAAAACACAAAAAAGCAAAACAAAAAAACAAGCAATTTCCTAAAAAGTGGATCTAGTTGAAAATAAAATAATATTTTAGGTTTCAATAAAATATTAATAGAAAAGTTGATCCGATAGTGAGATTTCCCCAGTGCAAGCATAATATCTTGAATAGGCAAATTAGTTAACACATGCATTCATACAAGACGATTGAAATCAATAAATAATAATACCTTGAATACCCATCAACATCGTCAGAGTTCCGAGGCCGGGCCCATGTTGGCGTTCGTCTAGATCTCATTGAATGAGCAACTGGAGTTTGATTTACTGCTGCAGAATGGGTTTTCCCGTGGAAAGTTGGACTGGGGTCATTCATAGATGGATAATCATCCTTTGATAGATCTCTTTTACTGAGCTTCTCAAGAAGTTCCTTGAAGATGACAAAGAATAGCATTAGCAATCACTCAGTAAGAATTGAACATGAGGTAAGAAAAGACAATAACGGCAAGAAATTATACTGCAGCAAGAGCACCCACATCTTAACCAGACCAATAATCTATAGGAGGCAAAACACAATTAAAGTCCATTAAGTTAAACTACAAAATCTCCTAACCAAGAAGAAGATTAAAATGTCATGCTCAATTTCATTACCTAAAACTCTACAAACAATAGCAATTATAAAAATAGAAAGTTAAAAAAAAAAAAAAAAAAAAAAAAAAAA
>JANLJB010002844.1:0-19030 GCA_026212285.1 Bursera cuneata
TACATTGTTTATAAAACTATACTTTGCATGATATGTAAGAATATTGGAGTAACATTTTCTTATATTCTGTACCAACTAACGTCTTTCTGTTTTTATTTTTTATTTATTCTTCTTGATCTGATTTCTTGTTTGAAGCTACCTCTTCTTCTTCAAGCTCCTTTATTTGAAAATAACATTCACCCAACTTAGTTTAAGAGCTATAATTGAGTTGGATGTTGTGCTCTATTTATATATGCAACTTTCTCAGTCTAAAAAGTTATATTTAGGTGTTTTATTCCTAATACTTCTCATTCATCTTCTTCTACATCTATGTAACAACAATTACATCTTATTTTAATGGTATAAAATGAATACAAATATAACAGAATTTAATTTCATTATATAAACGTGTAAACTGCAAATTTCTTTTGCCTATGACCTTTTTCAGTCACAAATATGCATTGGCCTTGGTCTGATCTCTCTGCACGCTATATATAAAGCCAATAACATGTCCGACTCGCCCGACCCACCCGACTCACCCGACTTCACCCGACAGTTTGCCACCCGACCCGATCGGTTATGCCTTCTGAATGGGTGATGTTCGAGTGGCATTTTCTCCCACCCGACATAATTCGGGTCGGTTCGAGTACATCAATACCCGCCATTAACCGACCCGTGAACACCCCAAGTCCTTCCATATTGTAGGAATCTAACATGATTCTATGTTGGGGGATGGTGTTATGCATAATGAATAAGTGATGTGCTTTATAGCCAACCCATTGGATTCTCACCGTCAAACGTTGGAAATTCTATTCAGGGTATTGCCATTCCGATACCTCGAACTTCTGGTGGTTGATTGTTGAGTTTCGGATTTGTCCTTTTCTGCTCTTTGTTGTTTCTTTGATTTTGCAGGAGTATCTCCGGTTGGTTTGAAACCCTAATAAGCTGCTGCATGAGGATCTCCAAGGGTTGTTGATGTTGAGCTTGCTACTAGTCCAAACATTGTTGTTTTTTATTCCAACTTCCCAAATGTTGTGTTCAGCTGCGTGATGTTTCGAGTTCCCTCCGCCATGAGAACTGACTACTATGATACCACTTATTATGCGCCTGAGCCATTCCTTCAGGTATAAGTTGATAGATTTTGCTGTTATTTTCTGGGTTTATTCCTTATCGGTTCTCCCACTTAAATAGATAGGATTATAGATAACCTCACGGTTAGGGCACGATTACAACATAAAAAGCAGCTAGTAGATCACAACGAAATCCTATAAATTCTCTAGACAGGAAGATGATCAGGTCCTCTCTGGAATTCTTATTTGACTATAATCAAATAGCAACTAAGTAATCAAGTAAAATGGGCCACAAAATAATCAGTCCAGCCCACACACTTGCCCCGGCCCATGGCACCGATCTATCAATCTAATGGTCTATGCCAATATCGCCGTTAATGGTGCTGCCAATCCCTGCACACACGTTTAAGTTGTTGTTCCTGTTTCCGAAGAAATAATGTTCATATCTCAACGATTCGTACGCACTTTGGAGTAGGCAATAACGGTGGATGTGGTCGTCGTCAGCCGACCAGAAGTAATGAAACTCTATTGTAACCCTCATTTTGTTAGTTAAATCTAACGGATTTAATTATGGAGGGGTGTAATTGATGAAATCTGAAATTGATTTGTAGAAAATTGCTTTGGCTTATGGGAAGCTAAAGGCTCTCTCTTTCATCACAAATGGCCATCAAAAACCTGCGCACAATTTCAGCATTTTCGTTCCTTCTCCTGTTTCTCTTAAGCATTTTCCTCTTCTCCAGACGCATTCTGGAGCCTTCTCTCTCTTTCTACGGGGACTACTTTTTATCTCAAGCATATTCCCACTTTGCTTCTCCACCACCCCTGTCCACTCTTGTCACCTCGCCACCAGCCCTTGAACCCATTTCTCCAGTTTCTCCAATTTCTCAATCTAACATCCACTCTGACGCTGGGGCTTCGCTTTCTGTTGAAGATAAGAATTCCAGTTACCCAGTTGCCGAGAATCACGGGGATGGGGATGGGGATGGGGATTTCTCTACTGAGGAAGCCAATATGTGTGATTTGTATATGGGGACTTGGGTCAAGGACGACGAGTATCCCATTTATGCACCTGGTTCTTGCCCTTACGTGGATGAGGCATTTGATTGCCAAAGCAATGGACGCCCAGATTCCTCCTATCTGAAATGGCGATGGAAGCCTGACGCCTGTGATCTCCCTAGGTATCAATCTTCATTTTCCTTCTTATTTCTTTTTCTCGAATAATAGTTTTGCTTTTTAAAGTGATCGGTTTGGCATGGTTTATGATATTCAATAGGAAGATTTTTGTGTAAATACTTGAGTTTGCATTTGGATTTCTGAACTAAACATAATAAAGAGATATTACCATTTGCCCATATGATGTATTTGCATTCAAATAATGATATGAGGGGCATGCATCCAAATTTGCATTTGGATCTTTTTTTTTTTTTTTTTTTTTTTTTTTTTTTTTTTTTTTTTTTTTTTTTTTTTTTTAAATGTTAGAATGCACTGAAATTAAAATTTTTGGCTCAAGTGCTTGTAAGAGTGTCGAGTCAAATGGTACGCAAGAATTGTGGTAGCTATGTTGGTAGAAGAGGAACAATGAAGCCAATGAATGATTGGATGTGCTAGTCTCTTTCAATTTTAACTTGAGCTGAAGGATTCGGACATAAATGTTGTGATGAAGGGGGAGTATACTTATTGTTGATAAAGAACTATTATGGATGACTGTTAAATAAGACATTTGCCAAAAAGTATGGTGATTTTACTTGGTTAAAGCATAAAGAATTATCACTTTTGGAGATGTATTTAACTGTTAAATTTTTTGGAAATTGTTATTAATAAATTCTTGATTGTTTTGATTTGTGAGTGGATTTTCAGCATTTTTATGGTCATCATTGTAAAAGATATTTTAATGGTGGTTTCTACAGGAGAAGTTAAATTTTTTTGAAACATGAAACTTTTGAAGATTGATGTTTAATCTATAACCATGAACGAGCTGTTTCATCTGCAAATACTAGCATACCTACCAAACATGTGGTATAACTGTTAAGGAATGGTAGAATACTCAAGGAATGTGGCTTTAAAGTTTTTTGGTGATAGATTGACGAGAAGTTTTAGATTTCACAAAGCATGGCACCAATTTTGGAGCTGATTATGTAATCTCTTATTTTCTTAACTGATCAATATTTTTCTCATAGGAGTTATCTCTATAAGTAAAATTTCAGAGGAATAAAGTCTAGTGATAAGTTATGAAGAAGCAGCTTAATTATGCCATGGTATTGATGAGATGTAAATGTGTATAATAGATGAAAATCAATTATAAATTAGCATGAAACTGAGTAGCCAATCATATTGGAGGTTGATTAAACTAGAAATTGTAAGATTTTATTTGTAATTTTGCTTGTTTTTGTGAAAACCCTACCCTTTTGACGTACACTGTCATGAAGTGTTTTCCTGAGATGTAAAGTTCACCAAACATAATGAAATGGAAAATAGATATTGATCACAGATATAAAAAAATTTAAGTGGTCCGCATGATTGTCTATGTAACAACTCAACCCATTGTCAAGATATTGTCCGTTTTGGGCTTCATGTAAGAGTCCTTCACCATCACGGACTTGCTTTTGGGCTTCACGTAATTTCCCTCATCCAAAACACGTCTTGACAGTCGAGATGAGTAAAATAGAATTACAAGAATTCTAAAACCATCAAATTAGAGCCACCTGATACAACTAATAATATAATGAAAGTATGTTAATATTAACTCCTAAAATTATTTTTATCTAGTTATAAGCAACTTTTAGATTACTAGCTTTTCAAAGTTAGTCATTAAGATAAGTAGATCCTTTTCTTCCTTCTTATTACACTAGGGGTTGATGCACTTAGTGCGCTAGAGGAGACTGAGAGAGCTATGGAGACTAATCTGATAGAAGAAGTTGTCATTGAGAAGGATAAAATTTCATTCTCTCAGGTACACTTTTTTGTTGACATCATCTTTATTCATTTATGAAGTAAGTCTAAGGGTCTGTTTTGTATGAGTTTTTGAAGTAGAGTTTATGAAAATAGAGTTTTTCAGAGAAGTTCTTCATGTTTGTATAAATAAATAACTTCTTTATAGTTGTACTTGGTTCAAATTTGTTATTAGGGAAGGATAAAGTATAAATTCTAAAATAATGAGGGTATATTTTAACATTTCAAAACCTTAAAAAAGCTTTAAAAGGACTTATTGGAGAAGTTTGAGCTTCTTTGATACACATAAAAGAGCTTTTTTAACCTAAAGAAATTTGGAAGAGCTTGTAACGTGCCAATAGATTGTCCCAACCAAACAAGGCAATAAATTTCTCTACCTGGTCAAAGTAGTTAAACTTTTTGAGTTTTCTAGTTTTGAAATTATTGTGCAGAAAATCTGTACTTCTGGAGTCATTTTTTCTCCTCTTCTCCAAAAAAAAAAACAACAGAAAAGAATATTGTATCAAACCAGAAGTTACCAAAAAATTAAAAAAAAAAAAAAAAAAAAAAGAAGATAGGCTGTCATAAAGACTCGGAAACCTATTCAAACAGATGATTCTGTCTCAACCCGTAAACAAGACCTTCTGCCTCATTGACACAACTAGTGTTTCTTTCTGTGAGCCCTCTAATGTAATTTGGAAAACTACCCGCAAGCAAGGTGAAGGTGTTAGTTTTGACCATTACACTTTTTAAAATCAACACAAATGATGTGGTTAAGAGGACAAGACTTTTATACATCTTTATTTTCTAAACTGGCACATTTTGTGCGCAATGGATTGTGAGAGTGCTGAGTGCTGAACATTTGTTTCCATATTGTGCCTATGCTAGTTGTTCATGGGATAAGTCGTTTAAGGAAATTATTCTATCTAGATCTACACCTCTGTCTAGAGTTTTACAATACAAGTATGGTCGGGAGGCAGTACGAAGGTTGATGTGTTATGTGACTATCAACATGAACTTCTTGGCTTCTACAGCCTCCAAGACTTGTCAACTAAAAATTCTTAGACTAAATCTGAATCGAAAATCAAGACTGATTAATTGATTACTAACAGCTGTACTTCATTGAAAAGGGACCAACTTTGAGCAAGAAAAGCACATTGACAATTCACAGGCATCTTTCTGCTCTGCCAAAATTTAGAAGAGACAATATTAATAATGAATGTGGAGTTAGATTTAAAAGACCTGCTATGATTGGATTGTTTAAAGTTGTTTATATATATATATATATATAGTTTTTGTAATTTGAAAAGTTTTTAATTATTAATCTTTATTTTCTTTATTTTTTCTTGAATTGCATGAATGGATGCATTTTATTAATGTTTTATTAGCATTTTTAGTTTATATAATGTTTCTGCTGTAACAACATAATTGGTTGTTATTGTTACCTCATACCGTAATGGCTGGTTATTACAATTTGAATATTTGATTTTAGGTTTAGTATCCATGATGGCTTTATACCATTTCTCATCTAAAAAATTAAGGCCATGATAGATACTTCCTTTGACCAATAAAAGCTTCAAAGTCATTGAATGAATCAAATTATCCAACTGAAATCCTTTTTGCCTTGCTATTTATTGTTTCCTTGTTTACAATATTTTGAGCTGCTAAGGTTACATTAATTTCTTCTTTTACCTTCCATTGGCAGGTTTAATGCTACAGACTTCTTGGAGAGGCTAAGGGGTAAAAGGCTGATGCTGGTTGGAGATTCTGTGAATAGGAACCAGTTTGAGTCACTATTATGCCTCCTCCGTGAAGGCCTGCCTGATAAGAGCAGAATGTTCGAGGTTCATGGCTACAGAATAACAAAGGGAAGGGGCTACTATGTATTCAAATTTCTGGTAAATTCAAAATTTTACATTCATAATCTTCATTGCATTTTTAGTTTAGTTTGGTACAAGACCATGTACTTGTATATTTTTAGAACCCTTTCTTTTATCGATATGTTTTTTTCTTGAATTTATTACTTCAATGATATGTATATATATTTTTTCTTGATCATTGAATTTGAATGTGATCATGGTTAAAATTGTGGTCTGCAGTTCTTGCACAGAGTTTTGAACTTTTGATCAAAACAAAAAGTGGAGTGTTTCTGTGTTGTTTCATACCTTGTTTGTGTTTTTCCTATTGCATTCCAGATCCGTATTTAAACATCACTAAGCCCTCAACATTTTCTTATAGGCATTTTGAGATTGACTTAAAGTAGGATTCTAATCCAACAGGTGCTCGTTGATAATCTCCAAGTTCTGTGAAATACTTGGGCAGGACTATAATTGTACCGTGGAATTTGTGAGATCACATTTCCTTGTGAGGGAAGGTGTCCAGATCAATGGACAAGGCAATTCAAATCCAATTCTTTCGATTGACCGAATTGACAAGACAGCTAAAAAGTGGTTGCGGGCTGACATTCTTGTTTTTAATACTGGCCACTGGTGGGTTCATGGGAAGACTGCCCGAGGGTATGTCCACACTCTACTCGGTCCTACATATAAGCTATTCTTGGTTTAATCAGCATGATTTTTCTGGTATTCAATTTTGGCCACAAATTAGGCTCTGTTTGTCATGTCTACATATGTGATCAGAAAATCTTGTATAGAACTTCAGTACACAATTGTTACCCTTTTGTTAATAATTCTTGAACTTCTTAAAACTGTATGCTTCTCTATTACTTGGAACGAGATTAACCTAAAAATTTATCTATTAGTGTTACACACTTACCATCTAAAAGGTTTTCTTTTTTTATGTTTCTTTAAAACAAGCTTTCTAGGAAAAATGATCAATTTATTTTTATTAGTACAGGAAGAAATACTTCAAAGAAGGCGAGTATCTCTATCCAAAGTTTGATGCAGTTGAAGCTTATCGAAGGGCTTTGAGGACCTGGGCAAAGTGGGTTGATAGTAACACGACACCATCAAAGCAGTTGGTTTTCTATCGTGGATACTCTTCTGCTCATTTCAGGTATCATAGTACTTGAAACAGGCACTATATATGTACATATATGTATGTATGTACGTATGTGCAGAATTTTGAGGGGCGAAAATTAGAATTTGCCATTTACTTTTTCCTTAGTTTTAAGGTTTGGGACAGTTGCAAATATCTATCTTAAAATTCTGAAACTGTAGTTAAGGCTGCCTACATGAATGTTGTTTCTACCTTGACATTTCTCTGTCTAAAGGATGTTCGGCAAAGGAAGCAAAGGAAGAAAGTAATAATCAGTTATAGTTAGAAAGCGAATAGTAATATTGTTGATTCAAATTGTTTGAAACAGAGGTGGAGACTGGGATTCAGGCGGGTCATGTAGAGGGGAAAGTGATCCAATCTTGAGTGGAGCCTTCCTGGATTCTTATCCACTGAAAATGAAGATAGTGGAGGAGGTGATTCAAGAAATGCAGAATCCTGTAATACTATTAAACGTGACAAGGTTGACCAATTTTCGCAAGGATGGCCATCCATCAATCTATGGCAAGAACGTTAGCAGTGATGGTCGAAAGGTTTCAAGACGACGCCAAGACTGCAGCCATTGGTGTCTTCCAGGGATTCCTGATGCTTGGAATGAGCTGATTTACGCCAGACTGGTTTTCAAACAAAGAAATTCTAGAAAAAGTTAAAATTTTGTATTGTACAATAACTTTCTTCTGGAAGTGATATTACAGAATAGAATTTGTTACTATGTATTACAAATTATATCTGGTTAATTTATAGAAACGGGACATGATCAATTGCATGTTGTTTTCCTTTAAAATATTTGCTAATAGTTTCGAAAAATTATGAGAAATAACCAAATGAGAAATAACCAAATCTACCAAATCTAAGGGATTAAGTTGATCTAAAATTTATTTGATTGTTTGGTCGAAATAAAATTACATAAATAATAATGTAAAATTGTGTAAGCAAGTGACGCAGGTTTTTATTTTATTTTAGAAAATGTAGACACATTTTACATGAATGCAGAAAACCAGAAAACAGATACTAACTTCTGAGTGCCTTTGTGCAGAACAACAAAATGTCATGAAACAAGCGTTTTGGAGTAGTCCAAATAATTTTAGGAAACCGATTATGCAGATCCTTTTTTTTTTTTTTCCCTCTTGTTTCTCTATCTCTCTTCTTGCTCCTCCTCTAATCTCTTAAATTGAAAATAAATGTTTTGTCTGATTTGTTTCTAACTTTGCAAAATAAAATAGACATTTGAAATATAAAATTCATTAAATTTCTAAATGTTTTTTTCTACTACTAAAATTTTCTTCATATATCATTAAGAAGGAGAAAAAAAAAATTGAAGAATTTATTTATAACACCATAATATTTAATTTTTAGAGTGTATTTATCAACTTTTTCGATATTTGGTTATTTATTTATTATATATATAAGTTGTAATCATGTTATGAATTTTTTTATGGGTTAAGTAGAACCAATTTCTTAGTTATTAATGTTATCATATTTTTTTGTGTCACTTTGTATTCATATTTAGACTTCTAATATACATAATTAAATGGTTGCGTAAATATGGATAAGAACTTTGCTATACCTTACTTTAACATTATACAAATATACACCACTAAGACGATGGTTCTTTCTAATTGTCATTTATAGCCATGACTGGCCATTCTAAGTGAAAGCCTCAAAATTCAATGAAAATTTTCATTCAGCCATGCTACGGCTGCTGCGTCATAGGTGTAAGCGGGCTACAAAATCCATGATCACATTATAACTACTTCCGAGTAAACAAAGGTCATTAAACATTTTAACAAACACTGCAACATCCAGTGCAGTTTGTCCACATAAGATAAGTGATGATCGTGGCAAAAAAAAAAAAAAAAAACGCAGTGAAACAAATGCAATAGCTATTACGAGATCCACAAATTTAAATAAAACATCTCCAGTCATTAAATGATTCTAATAAATTAGAACATCAAAAGGATCCCAAATATAGGACACCCATTTAGAAGCCCCATGAAGACCTAGATGATGTACTGTTCATTGAAGGAGCTGGAATAGAAAGATGTTGCAGCCAAAAGTATTGTCATTAATGGGGCCAATGACATCTTAATATGCGAAAGCGTTCTCATCACTAATTCTTGGCTTTGCATTTTGAGAGGCCTTTTAGCACAAACTCTAAAAAGCTAAGCCCTTCTTATTCTATCTGTTATTGATGTTTTCCACTTATTCCTAAGTGGTATAATTGGTTGATCTCTTTATGCCGGCTACAATTCAGGCCAACACATCAATCCACTGCGGACAGTTCAACCTTGTGCAAATGCAACATTAGCCAAGTACAGCAATTACATAGATAGTTTATTAAGTAATTCCAAGTTAATAAAGGGGACAATATTGTGAAACTCAATTGATTCAAATATACCCACGTGGAATAACAATAAGGAATTAGCATCAGAACTTGACTTGACAAGCAGCTTCATCATACTAGTGAATGTGCATAAACATCATTATCCAAAGATCCTCTATCACTATAAATGACAGTTTCACAATGTATTTATGATTTCTTCTTTTATTAAATCATAACCAAATCCTTAAAATGTGAGCTAACTTGCACAAACTTTCATCTCTAGTCTCTTCGTACTGGGATCTTTGATTACTTCCTCTTGGAGAGGCATTTGTTCTAATAAAAAATCATCTCTTAAAGAAAATAAAACATAAAAAATAAGAAAGAGTTCTTCAAATTCATAAAAATATAAAAATCAATAAAATCTAAGGTCAACACTACAGACAAAGCTGACACAAATTTTCTACGCAATTCTAACGTGGCAGCTTATAGTTGTTTGAACTGTTAGACTTGCATGCAAAACTAGCAATAGATGCAGTGTTTGGATGATATGATTTCATTTAATAAATAGTACACATGCATATCACTAATATGATTATTAAAAATTAGAATCTCCAAGTTGTGAAACAATTAGTTCCACTCACCCGATCACTCTTGAATCTACACCTCATCAGCGTATGAGTTCTCAGATAAAAGGTTTTAACAGAAAGTAGTTTCAGATAAGTAGGCTGATGCTAAAAGGAATACAGAATTACAACAAAAGGAAGCCAAGCACATCCTTGCCCCAACAAAATCAAGTCTTAAAGTTAGATGAATGTGCACATTTTAGGGCACAAACATAGCATAAATCCAAAAATTACTAAATTTAACCTGAACAAATCATAGGGGAAATAGCTAAAAAAAAAAAAGAGAAACAAAATTAAGGAAGGCGTTTAAGACATGGACCAGACACTGAAAATTTATACACCATTACCCATCAGACACTGACACTCTCGGACGTTATCTGGTGTCAAACATTAGTGTCCGAAAGAAAAAACAAAAATCCTGGTCTGTTGTCTGGCCGGGTCATGGCATCTGAAAATGTAGATTCATTTTTTAAATGCATCCCTTAATTTGGTCCATTTTCCGAATTTCAATAAATCATACCCAAGTTCACCCTTTTTTTCCCCTTTATAACTAAGCAAAGTGTTAGTCCACAGGGATCGGGTGTACCGATGGCCATAGCCCCAGGGCGTGGCCCAAGGAATTAGCCCCAATGGGAGTCGAAACTTAGAACTAAACCAAGTTCACCAATTTAACAGAGAAAATGAACAAAGAAATACAAGAGACAGTCATAAGCTAATTTACCTTTGCAAAATTATCAAACTAACCGAAAAGCTCTCGATTCAATTCATTGTAAAAGCAATGTAAAGATGATAAGAAATCCAAAATCCCATCAATTTCAGGAAAATATCCAAAAGTAGCATCTAAGAAACACATAAAATTCACCTAAGATAACCTGGGATCTTAATTCGAATAAAGAGCATACTCATAATATAAGCAATGAGGACGGAGGAGATCCCAGCAGAAGCATAGGACACCTTCACGCTCTTGGCTCTGTTCTTATCAAGAGCCAGATCCATTAGTACAATTCCGATTCCGCCAAGCACGAACATGAAGCCGGATGAGAGACCCTCTATGATGTACTGACCGTTGACGCGTCCGGGTAGGAAGACGACAGGCCTTACGGAGCCGGTGACGGGGTCCTGGGTGGAGCCGATGCCGGGGGGCTCCACGATCACGTCGTAGATGATTCCGGAGACGACCATGAAGTAGGTGAGGAGAACGAGAGCGAAGACGGTCATGGGAGAAGGGAGAGTGAGGGAAGGGAGCTTGAGACGGAGCCGCGGTGGCCGGAGGATGGAGTATGGGAGGATCTTGAGGATGTGGAATAGTGGATCCATCAATGAAGGGAAATTGTCTGCTGCCTGCGATGCCATTGTTTCAGAGAAATTGCGAGCGTCTTAGTAGTGTCGAAGACTTCAGCTATTGAGTGATGTGCGTTTGCAGATAGGCGGCCCAAACGTAAGGGATTGGAAGGCCCAAATTTCTAGGCCCAAGTTTGCCCCCCAAGGTTGGTTGTAATTGTCCGCTGTCGCCTAATAATTGGCTAAACAATAAGGACCTCGCAAATTTTTCGAAAACCAATGCTGAACCCTCTACAGGTGTAAATGACGTGGTTTAGGACGATTTTAAGAAATTTTAAAATCAAACTGATAATAACAGTTTAAATTTTTGTGAATTGAATTAAATTATTTTAAATGTAAAATAAAATTGAATTAAACTGAAATAATACAATTTGGTTCGGTTTCTAAAACAATTAATTTGAGTCAAAATATAATATTTTTAGAGTAAATATTTTAAACTTATTAAAATAATTTATTATTAACTAATTTAAATTTGTCAAAACTTGACAAATAATTAGAATTAAAATAATAAAATATTTTTTAATAAATCAACATTAGAATTTAGATAAAACTTTCAGTAAACCAATAGTAAGGAGAAGAAATATCCATCTTAAATTCTCAATTACATACATTTTAAGTTCAAACATTAATAATATTAATTAGTCTAAAAAACTAACGTAGGCACATAATTCAAAAGCAATAAAAGTTGCATGTTTCAATTCAATCCACTTCAAAACTTTTCATTCTAATCCTTAATATATTTTGGCTAGAAATATCGTTAAACCTGAAAAAAAAAAAAAAAAAAAAAAATTCANAAACCTTAAAAAAAAAAAAAAAAAAAAAAAACTTCAGTTTGCAATTTAATAAGTTTTACAAAATTAAAATAATTAAAAGTTTAATTGATCAAATATACTATATTATGATGATCATAATAAAATATTCACATTATATATAACTAAAATTAACTAATTTTTTAAGCAATACACGAGTGAGAACTTACCATCGAAAATTCATAGAACATCAACCAGAGTAGGTGCTAAAGTTATAATTGCAAGATCTAGAAGAAAAAGCAAAATCAGCATAAAGAAAAAAAAAATTACAAATCCAATTTATAATAGTTCACGTAAAATAACAAAGAATAAGAACATTACCACTCTCTAACTTATCAATGTCATCCAACTTTTCTTCTATATTAAGTGGAATTGAAGATGTTCGAAACCAATCTTGAGTGCAAATGAGTGCCTCAACTATTTTTGGAGTCAAAGAACAGGGAATTTACTCTGACCGCCCAATTAGATTTCAAGAAAATATTTAATCCCATACTTTTACTAAACTAACACTTATCCCCCAAAAAATTAACACTGTTTTTTAAAAATTAACACTTACCTCCCAAATATTTGGGGGGTAAGTGTTAGTTTTTTAGGAGTTTTTTAGGGTAAGTGTTAGTTTAGTAAAAGTATAGGGCTAAATATTTTCTTAAAATTTAATTGGGGGTTATTGTAATTTTCCCGTCAAAGAACTCCTAAATGAATCAAGAATGCGACCATTAGTGCTAAAGATTGATTCGGATGCAACCATTGAAATAGGAATAGCCAGCATACATGTGCTAATTGTGAGAGGATAGGAAATCGAGAGCTATTTATTTTCCACGACCCCAAGATATCAAAAGAATCAACATCCTCCTAACTTTCTTCATCTAAATACTTACCAATTTCAAATTTGTATTACCCACAATCTTTTTCTGCTTTATGCTTCTTGAATAAAGACTTTTAAACCATCACTTTTAGAACTATTGCTTTGGTGTCTATTTGAAGATGAATTCAATTTGTTGTAATCATCAAATAAAGCTCGCAAAACCTCTTTGACTGATTAACATATAATGCCAGCCTTGTCCACTTCATACATTTGAGAAATCTCAAATTCTTAAAACTGAAATTTGTATTGAGGATCTAACACTATTGGAATAAATATCATCAAATTTAGCTTTTTTGGATCTCCCCAATACTTATTATACTTCTCTTTATTTTCAAAGTTACATCATATAAGTCTAAGCTGTCACTTTGACACCATTCTTTTGAAAAACAATCAGTATTACTGATCTCATGAAAATTAACATTTGAAGTGAACATACAATGAACCTGAAATATGCATGGTAATATGATAAAAATTCTCTAAGAATTGTGCCAAGTGCCTAACCTTCTCCCAATGTTCATCTCTAGGCTTCCCTTTACCTTCTTTCCCTTGACTAAGTTCAATTGCAAAAAATGGATCATGCTCCTTAAACCTCTCAAAAGCCTTTTGAAACTTTTGGGCAGCATCTACCATCATATAAGAAGAGTTATATCTTGTAGGAACGTCAAGACATAATAAAATCTTGCTTTCTTTTTCTCCTCCTCAATACATGACTTAAATTTTTGCAATCTACATGGAGATTGTCTCACGTATCTCACTGCATATCTAACTCAAATAATTGAATCATTTGCAAGTTTTAGAGCATCATTCATAACTAAATTCATAATATGTGCCATACATCTCATGTGAAGACATTCTCCCTTTAGAACATTTCCCTTCCAGTTATTAATTCTTTTTTTTTTTTTACATATGAAATAACAACATCATTGGAACTAGCATTATCAATAGTAGTTGTCAAAATATTCTCAATGCCCCACTGAAGTAAACATTTTTCTATTGCCTTTCCAATGNAACTCACCCTTATAACCCTTTGTAAGGATACGTGTCTATGGCAAGGCAAATTCTCTTACAATTAGTTTTCAAAAAACCATTTAGCTTTAACCTCTCCTCCACAAACAATTCATTAGAGTCTCTTGCAATTGTGATTCTACTAGGAATATGAAATCTCAGTTGCATTTGAATAAAAAGAATTTAAATCATTGACTATCAAAAAATTTAAATGGCAATTTATCTAAAATAGACATTTATGCTAAAGATTTTCTAACAGCCTCTTGATCAAATGTCCAAGTAGTTAAATTACTCATCTTCTCGTTCTCTTCANTCTTTACCCTTTAAAGATGGTTGAAAATTCAATTATGCTTGTCTAGAGTTAAGGCTATTATAAAGGTATTTTCTACTTGTAGATAAATGTCTTTTAAGTGTCTTAGTGCCCAATGTTTTAGGATCACATTTGTAAATTTTACCATAGTAATTACATTTGCATTTTTTCTCACCTCGTTTGTCTCAAACTTGAAAAAAATGATCTCACACATCTGCTTTTTCTTTAACTACCTTTCTCTTACGTTTAGAGAAATTACTGCATTTTGTGGAGTACTATTTGTGTCATCCACAGTTGGAGCCTTATTGACCTGTAACATTTAATAAAAAGTAGATCACAATATTTAATTAGTGACATAAATTTTAACAATAACTCACATTACAAAACATGTATAAAATTGTATTTACTAGAAATTTATTTAAATAAATTGACTTCATTTTTAATTAATGTTTGTTAACTACTGAATAAAATAATTAGATGGGATTTTTCATGCGATATCCAGTCAAATAAGAATAGATTTTCTATAAGACTATAACCATTGAATTTCATTACTAGTTTAGTACAAATAACAAATGTTAACTTGTTATTTTGCATGTGATATTATTCATCAATACACTAACACTATGGCAGGACAACCATGAAACACCAAAAAATAATAAAATAGTACATCAAAAGTTCTATTAGGTGATTCACTTTTGCGAGAAAATAAAAAATATAAGTAAAGAAATCATGCAAACCTCATCCAAGGAAAATAGAGATTTGATTCTGGTTTTCTATTTTGTGAACATGGAATAGTGAACGGCTAGACTTTTTAACTTTTCAATTTTGTTGGTAAAGTCTTAAAGAAGAAGACTATGGCTTTATTTTATTATGAAACTAAATTGACATTTTGAGTTCTATTTCCTTTTACACATGCTAAATACTTGTTTCCTTTGTAATATTAAACATATATATTAATATATATAGTTTTAAATACTTATTTCTTTTATATATATATATATTTATTTATTTGGTTTGTATTTTCTAAAAACTGTAACCAAATTGAAAACCATACTAACTAAAATTTTCAAAACAAATTGTTTTTCTTAAAATCTAAACCAAACTAAACTATCTAATTCGGTTTAGTTTAATCCAGTTTGATGGTTTGCACTCAATAACTTACATCCCTAATCAATAGTTATATAGCTTCAATAAAGGTAAATGATAGATTATAAAATGTGCCAAGAAATTCAATAAATGTTTTTTTTTTTCCATTAAGTAAACACACTTCAAACTTGGATCTCAAATACAAAACTTAAATAGATCCCAAACCTAGAAANCAATAGTTATATAGCTTCAATAAAGGTAAATGATAGATTATAAAATGTGCCAAGAAATTCAATAAATGTTTTTTTTTTTTCCATTAAGTAAACACACTTCAAACTTGGATCTCAAATACAAAACTTAAATAGATCCCAAACCTAGAAAACCCAATGTTATGGTCACCCTAAAATGGGTTTCGGTTGATTTGATAACCTATTATTATATACAAAGCTTAAATAGATCCCAAACTTAGAAAACCCAATGTTATGGTCACCCTAAAATAGGATTCAGTTGATTTGATAACCTATTATTATAGGTCATTAGTTAGACCTATCATTAAGGCCCATTATCTGATTCTCCGAGTCCCACAATGATCCTCTTTCATGCCTATATAATTTCTCATGTTTCAAGCTCAAAGGTATGAAGATGCACATTTCTCTAAACTCTCTTACTCTAAATCCCTATTATATTGAGAGCTTCCCTCTTTAAGATGTCTTCTTAGAGAATTCTAGTGTGCTAAAAACTTACTTGAGCATTGGAGCACCGGCACCACTGTCAACCCCCCTTGATTGTTTTATTTGCTCTCAAGACCTGGACCTCCAATATGCTAAACCTTTATTCATCTTCTAGCCACTCAGAATTCATTCATCAATAATTAGTGCTATTATGGGAAATGACAAATTAAACTTTATCATTCGTCAGTTCCCTAAAGTTAAGACATACTTAACATGAGCCACACATCCCATCACTAAACCTCTAAGGAGATGGAGGAAATTGGAGTTGTTTCAACTCCTAACACTAAAGGGTTGTTGATACCAATAAAGCTTTACCAATATCCTCTTGGAGAGCACCTACTTCCTTACAACCCCGATCATTGCCCAAAAGATTAAGGAAGAGCAAAAGGAGTTGATTGACTACCTTTGAATACACTATGTAGAGCTTTGGTGAGCAAATGAGTCTCATGGTCACCATGCTCAACCAAAACTTTGGTCAAGGCACCCAACAACTAGGGAAGCAAGGAAAGAGCAATCGGTAACTCAACCAATGTTGGTGGATATCTTAACCAGGTGACCCAAACCATTTGGTTACCTTTTCAGCAAAAAACTAAACATGATTGATGAAAATCAATAAGCAATGATGGACCCATTTGGGCCTATTACTGGGGCGAGAGCTAAGAGGTTTTAGACACTTAATTCTTTAGGATTTGATTTGTTTGGGATGTTTTAATTATTTTTAGGTTTATTTTAGGTTTTTCATTATTTATCTTTCCTAGTAAGTTTAGGAGTGCCATCTAGGCATATATTTTAATTATTTTAAATTAGTTTTCCTAATTACCTTAGGATTTCCTATTCTAATTATTTAGGGTTTGGTTGTAAGCTATATATAAGATGGCATTAAAGACATCATTGGGAATTATTATAATTATCTTTTTTGAGTGAATTCAATACCAAACAATGTGAGTTGGCTTTATATTTGGTTTTTCTAAGAACTATCAAACTTATCAAGGTATTTTTCTTTGTGGCGTCCAAAACCATCAAATACTTGTAGTTCTTAATTCCTATAATCATTGGGTCGAGGTTAGAAATCTATATTTGGGGTTCTCGGGACTTGAATTTTATTCAAGGGTGTTAGGTTTCAAGATTCATTCTTAGGGTCCATATCATTTGGTATTAGAGCCACGAATCCTTGTATGGTCGGTGAGCCATCTACACGGTTCTCTGCATGAGACATGCAATCTAAAGGAGTCAGGTATGATGCGTCCCACATTGGTTAGCAAGAGTGATCTTGGGTGTTATGTATATGGGTTCACAATCCTCCAATCTTTAGCTAACTTTTGAGGTGGAGTTAGGTGGATTCACATCATTTAGTATCAAAGCTTAGGTTCTAAAATCAGGTTTGAGTTATCTTGAATTCTTTATTTTTCTTGTTAAGAAAAAATTATTGTTCATGAAATCACTGTTCATCATCGTCATTGTTCACAGGAATCACAGTTCATTGATATTGTTCACATGATTACTATTCATAATCACTGTCTATGGGATCATTGTTCATCAATACTGTTCATCGATATTGTTGTCATCATTGTTTATGGGTAATGTTCATAGGGCTTTCAAATATGTCTCATAAAGACCATTCAAATATATCTTCCAAGGGAAACTCATCAAACAAAGAAGAGGGGAAAAATCTTTCATCGCATTACAAGCTATCTAACAACAGTTTGAACATATGAATGTTATGTTTGATGAGATACAGAGTAGGATGCATAGGCAAGAAAATTCAATTGCTAACCTACAAAGGGGACGAAACCATAAAGTTCCTAATCTTAGAAGGCTAGAAAGGTGTGCACCTATTGAGAGTTTTGAAGGAGATAATGAGGATATAAATGAAAGAGTTCAAGAATCAATAAATGAAGTGGGCAAATTTGCGCCAAGGGATGGAAGGTGTGATAGAGGATTTAGGAAAGAACCTAGAGGGCGAGATGTTGTTGATAGAAACTTTGGGAGTATTAAGATGAAAATACTTTCATTCCAAGAGAGAAACGATCTGGAAGACTACCTAGAATGGAAAAATAAGATGCAGTTGATTTTTGATTGCCACAATTATTCTGAGCAGAAAATGGTAAAACTAGTTGTCATTGAGTTTACTGATTATGCAATTATATGGTGGGATTAGTTAGTGATGAATAGAAGGAGAAACCATGAGAGGTCTATTGAAACATGGGATAAATTGAAGGCCATCATGAGAAGGCGTTTTGTCCCTAGCAACTATTTTAAGGATTTGTATCAAAAATTGCAAAGCCTTACTTAAGGGTCTAAAAGCGTAGAAGACTACCACAATGTAAAGGAGGATAGGGAGGCTACTATGGTTAGGTTTTTGAATGGGTTAAATCAAGATATTATGAATGTGGCAGAATTGCAACATTATGTGGAGTTGAAAGATATGGTACATATGGCAATGAAGGTGGAACGACAACTTAAAAGGAAGGATAGTAGGCCAAGTCAAAGTTTTAGGTTATCTATGATAAGCACTTAAAAGTGTACATTTATTGTAAGTTTAAATATCATTTTTACACTTTAAGTGCTATTAATTTAANATCTACTTCATGGAGGTCGAATTGGAGGGAGGATGATACGGTTGTTCCTGAGTCCAAGTCTGAGCCACCTAAAGAGAAAAAAGAAGTGCCCCATAAAGGCAAAGGTAAATCTGAAACCCAAACTTGTAATCATGATATTAAATATTTTTGTTGTTTAGGTGTAGGGCATATAGCTTCACAATGTCCAAATAAGAGAGCTATGATCTTGCATGATAATGGAAGAGTGAAAACTGAAAGTGAAAGTGAAAGTAAGGATGAAACAATGCTGCCACTTGAAGATGTTAGTGATGGTAGTGTAGAGTATCAGGTTGAGGGAGAATCACTTGTGGTTAAATGTGCATTAAGCGTCCAAATCAAAGAAGAAGA
>JANLJB010002861.1:0-18119 GCA_026212285.1 Bursera cuneata
TTAAGTGATAAAATTGAAGGAATTTAGAGGGATGAACAGTAATCCCGAAATTGATGTTTGAAGGGTTGGTTATTCACTTCAATGTGTGGCAATGCATGGTAGGTTATGCATCAGTAGCAAGGTGTGTGTTCATACTTTGCATGAATGTGTCAAAATTAAAAGACACATTTTGGAAAGTAGTAGCCATACTTGACTCTTGAGATTCCTTTGGTTTTTTGCCCTTTGTCATGCTTTGTTTCCTTGCTCTTTTAGTTGAAGAATGAGTAGTAGGCTGAGTTACAGATATGCCATCATCTTTTTCATTTTCATCATTAATAAGAGTTGTCTCATTGCCATCTCTTTTTCTATATTCTCTATAGCATTATCAAATGTCTCAACATCCTTGCCAATTACTCTATCTTTTCCTATTAATTCTCTAATTTCATCATAAAAGGGAAATGATACATTCCAAAGACCCCTTGCTTCCTTATGATTTTGTAAAAAAAAAAAAAAAATGAAACATACTAAAAATGATAAAGAGAAACAAAAAATGACAATTCATATGGGTTAGATAATTAACTATTATTTTCTTATCTCGCACCATTCATCATAAACACTTTTCTCATATTCTATCATTGTCTTTGTATCGTCCCAACCAAGTCTAGATTTATTAAAAAAATGGCATTATACTTTGCTTGCATGGTTTTCCATCTAGAGTCAATATGTGGATCGGCTCTTCTACCACACAAAAGAAGTTTTTGACTAAGTAATTGTTCAACCCGAATCAAATAACAATTTTTCCAAGTACTATCTTGTTTAAATTTTGGGTCTGTAGCCATCTCTTGTCATCACTGTATCAATATTTGATCCTCCTCTAAAGTCCAAGCTCTTTTGTTTCTACCTCGACCTCGAGTAGCTTGACTATTTTGAACATAATCCATCCTAAAATACATTAAAGGATACTAACAAGATTTATAAATATAATAAAAATAATAACATTAAAATTTTCAAAAATAATAAGAGATATTATTTCAATACATAAATCAAGTACATTTCTAAAATTTTAAAAGGAACACAAGAAATAAAGAACAACAAATTAAATAACAAATGATTATAAAGTTAATAAGAATTAGAAAAAAAAAAAAAACACAACTCAAAATCCAATGCGATTTAATATTTTTAAGTTGTAAAGTCTCAGTAATGTCTAATACGTGTGCACTCTCGAACTGCTGAACATTTGTTGGGCAAGTGTGTTTCTAAAATTGATCCAATGATCAGATGTTTAAACTGTGGTGATAAACTCCATTTCATTATCACAATCTATCTTCTCATCTTCTCCATCTTCTTCTTCACAATATTCATCTATATCTGTCGGCATATATTTTCTTATTAAATTATATAGAAGAGAACATGCCATACTAAAACTTTCTTGAGTCCTTATTGGAAAAAATGAGCAACTCCTAAGTATTTACCAATGTTCTTTAAATAAGTCAAAACATCTTTTAACTACATTTCTAGCTTTAGAATGTTTTCATATTGAAATACTCTTCAGTAATTTGCGGTTGTCTATCATCTCTCCACTCATTAAGGTGATAGCGTTGCCCTCTATATGGAGCAAGAAATCCTTCACCATTAATGTAGCCAGCATCAACCAAGTAATAACTGTGGTAACCCGAATTTTTGAAAACAGTGATCTAGGGTTGTAAGTGAAAGATTTCAAAATTAAAAATTTTAAAAATATATATATTTTTTACATATGTGGGGTGACACAGACGTGATGATGTTGTGTACATGTGTATTTGGATGTATTCGAAAGTTTAGACTAAAAATAATTTTACATGGGCTCGTAGATTTTTCATCTTTAGTGTCCGATGTTTGTATTTTGATGATCACGTGAGTGAAAAATAGGTGAGAATGGGTTGCCATTGAGATGCCGAGACTTCGAACCGGGATTCACGAACGACGAAGGTTTGTAAATTTTAATAGACCCCTAAAGTCCCAAGTCTATATAAACAGCATAATAGTCCAGAACATTCAGAAATTTATAAAAACACCCCTATTCACCGAAAAATCACACCCACTGCTTTCGCCAGTGACTGTTCGTATTCCCAGCAAGTTAGGTCCCATGGCTGGTGGCGATGGAAAGGTCTCGACACATTGGTCACGGTGGTGGCCTCCGTTCTCCCGTTCGACGTCAAAATCGATAGGATCAATATCGAAAACATTAACCTACGTCAACATCGATCTCCCTCTTCTGTCATCGACAACGACTGCCACCGGTCGGGATCTCTTCCTTTCTGCCAGAGGAGGGAGATCGGCAGAAAGATTCTACGACCAACGATCTATAACATAAAGAATTTCAATATGATTATTTTGATTTAGTGGGCAAGAAAGATTTAATTGAGAGGGGTGACATCAGCAATTAACTCAACCAAATATTTAAAGCAAGTCACTCCTATTAGAAATAAATAAATTACGTAGATGTAAGACAAATTTAAAAAAAATAAATTAAAAATTAGTAAAAAAATTTATAATATGGATTTTTAAATATTCATAATTTAAAGAAGAATATGAAAATAATATATATTTTCTTATGATATAACCCCACCTCAAAAAAAAAAAAAAAAAAAAAAAAAAAAAAANAAAACCCCACCAAAAAAAAAAAAAAAAAAAAAAAAAAAAAGAATTATCCTTTTTAATATCTGAACAAAAAAAAATCCCTTAAAATGGCCCAGCCCCATAATACCAAATCAAAGTATCCAATTTCACAACATCATGTGGCCCACAGTTAACACGGCCCAATTAAGTCAAACTTGCCGTCTGACTCTCTCATTGTCCACGTTACTGTCCTTATTACACGTGTTAACCAGTCATTGGAGGTAACGTCGTCACATACTCACCCCTATAAAATCCCGCTAGGAGCAGCTGCCCACATTCGTTTCTTTCAGATCCCTTTCTCGACCCTACGGTTCCTCGATCTACGAATTCGTACGGTTAGCCCCTAAATTCAGATTAGCCGTGATTTGTGATTAAATTTCCATTGATGAATCTGTGTTTTTCGAATGTAAATTTGTCGATATTGGGGCTTGATATTATTCTATAGCACTGCGAAATTTTGATTTTTCATTTTCTAGATCTGAAAGAGATTGAGATTGTCCATTTGCTTTCTCAGTAACCAAACATAGGGTTTTTTTCTTACTTGATGGATGTATAGTTTAGATCTGCTTTTTCATTGTATATATGTATGTGCACTACGGTACTATTGGCGAATTTTTATTGCCTAATGCCGATACTTTTAATATCTGATAAGATTGAAAGTTTAGGCTTACAAGACTTTTTGGGATCTAGTGCATTTATGTATTTAGCATTACTAACTTGCTTTCTTGATGATATCGGTTAGGATGAGCATGTTTTGCTTTAAATGCAAAAATTGGAAATCGTCCCAAACCTTCCTTTAGACGTTATGGCTTTTCCGAATTTGGATTCGTTAAACACTGTCGAACAAGATAAGATTTTAGTAATTGAAATGAATTTTGATTTCTTAAACCGTTTTGTGAAAACATTGAGGTGGTATTTTCTTCTGAGAAAAGGGAAATGATTTTTTGTTGTTTTTAATTTCTAGAGTTAT
Source organism: Bursera cuneata (assembly GCA_026212285.1). NCBI lineage: Eukaryota > Viridiplantae > Streptophyta > Magnoliopsida > Sapindales > Burseraceae > Bursera > Bursera cuneata. The sequence goes on from JANLJB010002861.1 coordinate 3,608, forward strand.
GAATGACATACTGCGTTGAAGGGAACTGGGCTCTGCCTTAATCTTCTATAAAGGGCTTATGTTGTTTATTGGAGTTGGTGTTATATAGCAACTTTTGCTTCAAAAGCTTTTGTGATGGATCTGGAATTGTTTCCTCACATGTCTTGTACTTGGAAAAATATTAGCTTTTATTTGAGTAATTTGTTTATACTTTACTACTGGTGATACAGGTTGGGTTGTTCACCAAATAAGATGGGAGGTGGATTTAGAGTGCTCCATCTTGTTAGGCCTTTCCTTTCATTTCTACCTGAAGTTCAGAGTGCTGACAGGAAAGTTCCATTCAGAGAGAAGGTAATATACACAGTGATCTCGCTTTTCATATTCTTGGTGTGCAGTCAACTTCCGCTGTATGGCATACACTCAACAACTGGTGCAGATCCCTTCTATTGGATGCGTGTTATTCTTGCTTCTAACCGTGGGACTGTCATGGAGCTTGGTATCACACCAATTGTGACATCTGGACTAGTGATGCAACTCCTTGCTGGGTCAAAGATAATTGAAGTTGACAATAATGTACGCGAAGATCGTGCCCTCCTGTAAGTATATTCATTAAGCTTTTTAAAGCTAGCTTTTGAACTATTGTGAGTTATTTATAATGTTTGCACCAGCAGATGCAATCTTATTAACTGTTTTATCTAGCTGTTTCTATTCTTTATGTAAAATGAATTCATCACTTCTGCACTAGTTCTCTGTGATTTCTATTGCAGCTTTGGTCATAAAATGCAATCTCAGCTCTTTTTATTTTCTTTTGTCAGTATGAATTTTTTTTTATTGTTTACAGTTGGGTTTGATTAATTGCAAGGCATGATAGAAAAATAATTATGCTAAATATTGCATTACTCACATTGCTGGTACAATTCGTGGTACATGTATCTGACGTAATGACCTTTTTTTTCAATACCTAATCCAGAAATGGTGCACAGAAGTTGTTGGGCATCCTCATAGCTATTGGTGAAGCAGTTGCCTATGTTCTCTCTGGGATGTATGGTAGTGTTGGCCAACTTGGAGTAGGAAATGCCATTATTATTATAATTCAGCTCTGTTTTGCTGGTATAATCGTTATCTGTTTGGATGAACTCCTCCAGAAAGGATACGGTCTGGGCTCTGGAATCTCCCTTTTCATAGCAACCAACATCTGGTGAGCTTTGCATCCTTTTACTGGACCACCTGAATCACCAAGTTTCTAGTTTTTTGATTGCTAAGGTTTCTTATTTATCTGGTACTTGCAAGATATGGAATTAGGTTTGTCTTTGAGGATTCACTATTATGATAGGGGTATTAAAGGTTTGAATGGTTAAATGGGTCTCATTATTTCTTTGCAGTGAAAACATCATCTGGAAAGCATTTAGTCCCACCACCATTAACAGTGGACGAGGAGCTGAATTTGAAGGTGCTGTTATAGCCTTATTCCATTTGCTGATAACTCGAACAGACAAGGTTCGTGCTCTTCGTGAAGCCTTCTACCGGCAGAATCTTCCAAATGTGACAAACTTGCTTGCTACAGTCTTGATCTTCTTAATTGTGATCTACTTCCAAGGGTTCCGTGTTGTTTTGCCTGTAAGGTCAAAGAATGCCCGTGGGCAGCAGGGTTCATACCCCATCAAGTTGTTCTACACCTCTAACATGCCCATCATTTTGCAGTCTGCCCTTGTCTCCAACCTGTACTTCATCTCTCAGGTATTGGATCATAATTAGTCATATGAACTTTTACAAGTCAATCTCTTGTGACAGGAGATACAGTGGGGTATGAATCTGAGTATTCAATTAATCTCATTATCTATTCTTATGCAGTTGCTGTACAGGAGATACAGTGGAAATTTTCTTGTGAATCTCTTGGGTACATGGAAGGAATCTGAGTATTCTGGTGGTCAATTCGTCCCTGTGGGTGGCCTTGCATATTATATCACAGCACCATCAAGGTAATAAAGAGCTTTCTCATCCCTACTATAGTTTGCATTTCTGTTGGTGAAATCGATAATTGCTTTTACTTGATCACCTGATTTCTTTAATGAATCCAATGATACTTCATTGACCATTTACGCATATTTGCAGCTTAGCTGATATGGCGGCCAATCCTTTCCATGCATTGTTCTATCTCGTGTTTATGTTGTCAGCATGCGCACTATTTTCAAAAACTTGGATTGAAGTTTCTGGATCATCTGCTAGAGATGTTGCCAAGCAGCTTAAGGTATGTGAATTTGTTATTTTACCAGATAATCCTCACAGTAAAATTATAAGTGATGAAGTTAGAGCATACATTATGGTTAGTCCAAAGTGTTATTTTGTTTCTTCTTTTCAATTCATTGGACAGAATGCCACCTTGGTTCTGAGTATGCCACACTTCCATTCTTGGAATCACTCTGAATTTTTGGTTGGGTTCCAAACTGATGATAGGAGAAAGGCACAAACTAAACAAGTTGCCATGGGATTTTTTCAATAGCTTATCTCCTGAATGAAAAAGTGCATAGTTTGTTTTCCAAGCCAAAAGATATGCTATAACTTTTCCGTTACTTTTCAGGAACAACAAATGGTTATGCCTGGGCATAGGGAAGCAAACTTACAGAAAGAGCTGAACCGATACATACCCACAGCTGCTGCATTTGGAGGCATGTGTATCGGTGCACTAACGGTTTTGGCAGATTTCATGGGCGCAATTGGTTCAGGGACTGGAATTCTGCTTGCAGTCACCATTATATATCAATACTTCGAGACGTTCGAGAAGGAGAGAGCCAGTGAGCTTGGCTTCTTTGGTTTTTAAGATTATGGGTTTTTTTTATGCAGTGGTTGGTGGTGTCCATGAGCTCCCCAGCCATTTTTGAAGAACTTAAGAGATGTATGTAGGCCCCTTTTAACACACCAAAGGTTGAAGTTAGAATTTAGTGTTAGTTGATGAGGAATTACAAATGCGCATCACCTGAAATGTAATGCTTGTTTCTGTTTTTCTCTTCCTTCCTTCCTTTGTATCATTGGATCTTACATGAGTTTTAACTCTTTTAGATTCTGCCGGATATTTTGATCTTTTAGAATATTACGGCTCTGGTTGGTTGAACATTGAGGGAAACATATCTGTGATCCTGCTGCTTTTGTTGAAGACAATTTTATTACTTCTCGTCATTTCTACATCTATCTCATCTTGTTTTGTTTATTTCTTTAGGTTTAATTACTATTAGTTTGAAGTTATTTTGTCTTACGCCTACATGGAATTTCTCCTTTGGTAAGGTTTAAAATTGTATCTTGTCATAGTTAACCCAAATAAACATTCTCGACATCCACCGTCTTTTATTTTTATTTTTAATTACCAAAATGTCCACAGATGGAATAAAACTATTTTATATTGTATTACTCCCATAAATCTGTCAAATTTTCAACCTCCATTCCTTAGGGTAGGATACTCAGCTAATGAAAATAAAAAACATTGGTTAAATATCGAGTTTTCAACCTTCATGAACATAATCAGAATTATTGCTGGTATAGCAGGAAAGGTTGCCAGGTCCGGTCAGTGTGCCATCAACTAAGCGCGTCCGGTGACACTGCCGGTACATAAACGATCGACGTAGTACGCTGTGGACTAAAAATTTTCAGCATCCAATGCAGTATTTGGCAGCAGAAGACGATGGCACTATTGCCGGATGTTCTGCCGTCTTCAACAGCCAACTGTCGCATCCAAAGCCGGAAATATTTAGTCAATGGCGTAGATCGACGACAATCGTTTTTGTATAGGTGGTGTCACTAGACCCGCTTAGCCTACGATCATCGGCAACCGTCTTCGACAAAGGTCTGACGAGCCCTCGGCAACTATTTAATTATTTTTTTTAAAATTTAAATAATAATAATTTAGTTTTTAATTAATATAACCTTTTTAATATATTTTTGTTAATTATTAATATTTATTGAATTTATTAAATATATTTTAATTATAAATTTATATTTACTTAACATGTTTATGAATTTTAAATTATTTATAAATAAATATGTCTATTTTAGTATCATAATATTAATTTTAAATTAATTTAATTTTGATATTAAATTAAAAATATATATAATTTAAACTTTACTTTTGATATTTAATTAGAAAATATATAATTTAAACTTTGATAAAAACTATAAGGTTAATAAAATTCTTAATAAAAACTATAAGGTTAATAAAATTCTTACTTTAATTAAAAAATTATTAGAAAAATATTATTATTTACATAAAGCATTACTATAAATTGTTTATATACAAATGGTTGGAAATAGTTCAAAAAAAAAAAAAAAAAAAAAATTAGGGTATAATAGAAGCAAAAACAACAACGGTACTAAACACTTTTATCTTGNAAAAAAAAAAAAAAAAAAAAAAAAAAATTAGGGTATAATAGAAGCAAAAACAACAACGGTACTAAACACTTTTATCTTGTTTTTAAAAGTAAAAGAATCTTCAAAAGTTGGTTTATCAAACACTCTGCTACTTAGTTTAGAAGCTATTTATTTTTTCAGTAAAGTAGAAACTGTTTATTTCCATAGCAACAATGACCTCAAACTAATCCTAATGTGATATAGCTGAAAAAAATAAAAAATATTTTGTGCTTTCAAATGTTATAGAATAATTAATGGAATAATATAACTTATAATGAAATAATAAAATTAAAGGTGGGGCTATATGAACCCCCAAATATGCTCTCTACACCTCTTTCTCTAAATATACCAACTTTTTAAGACTTAAATAAATTACTTTTATTCAACAATTTAATAATTTTAAAACTAAATCGATGTAACAAATAGAAATTTGATAGTTTATTATTATATTTCATTTTTATTATAAAAATTATGTATAACCTACACGATTTATTTATTTAAATTTGATGAAATAAGTGATGATAAAAAAATATATATATGTCATGCCATGCAAAAACTGTATGGAGTTTGACATGGAGAAGGATTCTGCATGAATGGGATTGAATCGTGGGAGAATGGGATTGTAAGTGGATGAGAACTCCACGCTGCCAGGACGTTACATAATTTTCAATAGATAACTTTATTTCTGTTATTGCATTTATTTCTACATTTTTGATTCATGGCCTCGCTATATGAGCAGCCATAGTTTTATATTTTAGATATCAAATAAAAAAAAAGTTGAGTTTTGGCAGTTGGGTTCTTTCTCACCCCAAGAGAAAATTGTTTGAAATTTATTCTGGCATTGGGACCTATCATTGGTATCAGAGCTACATTACTATGGCAACCAATAAAGAGAGAATTGAGAGTTTAGAAGTTGGACTTAGAGGACTTCAAGAGGGTATGCATCAAATGGAGGTTGGCGTTGCTGATAAGCTCCACCACTTCGAGGAAACCATCACCAGGTTGTCCGATGCTGTGCTTTCTAACAAGGAACGTTCTAGCAACATTGCAAATGTCCGTGATGGCCATTCTCGCATCAACAAGGAGGAGAACAGAGAGGGCTCGGACGGAGGTCTATAGAGTTTTTCATCCAAAATGGCTAAACTTGAGTTTCCTAGATGACTCGACAGAATGGTTCAACTGAGTTGACCAATTCTGTGAGTATCAAGGTACTACGGAAGCTCAAAAGGTTTCCTTAGCCTCATTTCATCTCGAAGGAGAAGCCAACCAGTGGTGGCAATGGTTGTGTTGAGTTTAAAAGGAAGGGGGACGATTGGTGACATGGATAATCTTTGAGGAAGAGCTGTGGGCTTGATTTGGACCCACATGGTGTGAGGACTTTGATGAAGCATTATCACGGGTGAAGTATGTGGGTTCTTTACGTGATTACCAGAAGGAGTTTGAGAGATTAGGGAACCGAGCACATGGTTGGACATAAAAGGCATTAGTAGGAATTTTTATGGGTGGTCTAAAGCTTGAAATTGGAGAAGGCATCCGAATGTTCAAACCAAAATCACTGAAAGAAGTATTAGTCTTGCACGTATGAGAGATGACCAACTTCTTCGGCAAGAAGGATTTAAGCAACCATCACTGGACACTAGTTCAGCAATGGCTTGTCCATCCACAATGAAGACCACTTCTTCCTCACCAGTGAAAAGGTTAATTGGGGATGAGATGCAGAGGAGACGTACACAAGGTCTCTGCTTCAACTGCAATGATAAGTTCACGACTGGGCATAAATGTCAAGGGCATCAATTGTTGTTGTTAGAGAGTCATATCAACACCAATAATATTATCTGTGAAGAGATTATAGAGGACAACGCGAGTGAAAACAGAGTAAGTGAGCAATGTCCAGGGAGACCTCCACAAGCAGCATCTAAGTGTGGACCTTGGGGACAAGTGTCCACTTAAGAGGGAGGTATTGATAGGCCACGAAGTGGAGCTTAGCATGGCATGCACCTTGGATGTGGCAATGTTCAAAGAGAAGAGTGCTGCATGTATGAGAAGGAGAGTGAGTGGAGTTTGACATGTACAAGGATTCTGCATGAATGGGATTGAATCGTGGGAGAATGGGATCGTAAGTGGATAAGAACTCCATGCTGCCATGATGTTATATAATTTCCAATAGATAACTTTATTTCTGTTATTGCATTTATTTCGGCATTTCTGGTTCATGGCCTCGCTATATGAGCAGCAAAAGTTTTATATTTAAGATATCAAAAAAAAAGTTGAGTTCTGGCAGTCGGGGTCTTTCTTTACCCCAAGAGAAGATTGTTTGAAATCTATTCTGGCATTGGGACCTATCAATATCTAGACGTGCATTATACTTTTTAGTCTTTGATTTCCTTTTCTAGTATTATGGATTCAAAAGGAAAGGGAATGAAATTGGGAATTTTGAAGAAATGGTTAGGATCCAAGGGGTCCAACAACAAATAGCCTAGTTAATAATTTTAGATTTTTCTAGCTAACCTTGCCTTCACTACCAAAAATGTCCTGCCTATATATTAGTTTACTCTCCTCCAACCTTCTGCCACCCATTCGTCATTCACAACTTCAACCTCTCAACTAGGATTCACTCTCTCCACTAGAAAATAAACACAACAACAAATATCGGATTTAAGTTCCTACATCAGAAAGAAGTAAGATATCGATCTTTGTTTTCTCTCTTTTTTCTCCATTTGGTGAAGTTTCCTTTGGAAATGAAGTTTTGGATATCTTAATTATGTATTAATCTTGCAAAATTAGGAGTTAGATGGTTTGAAGTTTTGTGTGGTAAAAGATTTGAGAGAACACTTATAGAATACAATTCATTTGAATGAAATCGGACTGTATTTGCCTATAAAAGGCATTGTAACATTGCCCGTTAAGACTGAAACGAGCCAATGGGCTTGAATCATTAAGCCCAAAACTGGCCAAAGACTCTACCCTTTAAACCTGAAATGGGCAATGAACTTCCTGTTAAACCCTAAATGGGCAACAGACCGCTCGTCAAGACTGTTATGGACATAAAATTCTAGCCCATAGGCCTATTTTGATCTTAACGTATGGTGTTACCATGCTCGTAACGGGCCTCTTTTGGGTTAACATGATTAATGGGCTAGGATCCAAAATCTTTTTTTCTCTCTCCTAACTTATTTTTTTTTCCTTTTTCTTTTACTTTATAACTTATTTTGACCTTTGTAATAGAAAAATAGAAGGAGTTTGCATCATTGTAAAACTCAACCGAATGATGATATTGCATATATCAATAGTCAAGTTAAAGGGTTAACAATCTCAAAGAATATCGGGTTTAATGACCTTGTTGAATTGTTGTATACAAAGCTTGACTTTGATAAAAATAAATTTACTATAGCTTTGTCAGCAAAATTATTTATATGAACTCAAAAGCATGCCTAATTATGACTTTGGAAAATGATGACGGTATTGGATTCTTTCTTAAGTATAATAACAAGTATCAACAATTTTTACTACACATTTTACTCCACTTATGGTGACAGTGTATGAAAGGGTTAACAGAGTTGATCTAGCTGCTACTCCATTGGCCCAGAAAATCGTTTCATGGGACCAAAACTTATTTACAAATTTGACATTTTATTCATCATGCGTAACTAATCAGATAAGTTAATTGGCACCTTTAACGTCCACATCCCTTTTTATTAACCATGATGAGGTTGATTCGTCTATATATGCTAACCCAAATGATACAATCAATTCACCGCCTATATATGCTGACCCAAATGATACAATTAGTTCACCACTTATGTCACGCCTCGGATCCTTATATAGGAATTTCGGGGGTGAATTAGTAAATAAATAAAATAAGATGAAATAAAGCAAGAAAATGTTTTAAATAAAACATTTTATACATAAATCATTAACCTTTACACAATTCCAGTAAAATAAAATTTTGACTCACTCTATCCAGAAATACCCAAAGATTGTCCGAGATCCTCTATGTGATCTTCGGATTACCGTCGCTAGACTCATGATCTCGGGTACCTATAAAGAAAGGGATGAGCAGCACAGTCCAGTAGGAATTTCTATAACTACACACTTCTATAACATTTTTAAATAAAAAGCATGCACCAAACCAAAACACACAACATGCCAATTCGTTTCTCCCACTCACATACACACTAATTTCGCTACTAGGAATTTTCCTCATTAACAACCATAATCGTCGCGACACATTGACTCATCCGTACATCTCAAGCATGTGCAATCCAACCATCAATCCAAGACTGTCCTTAGATCCCGTATCTCAATAGACTCATCTAAAGATCCTTTCATATCTCAATATGTGTCACAAACATCCATTTTTATCAATTCATCAACCTAATGTTTCCCTTAGATCCTGGATCATCACAAGCCCATCTAAGGTCTAACATTAGAATCATGCCATAAGTGTTTCCCTTTAGTTCCCCAATCAACGCAAGCCCACCTAAAGCCTAATGCTACAATCATATCACAAGTGGTTTCCCTTAAATCCAGGATCAGCTCGGGCCTATCTAAGGCCTAACACGAAAACAAATCTATGATGTATCACAGCGGGCTCATAGATCAATCCCGTATCAAAGCGGCTCAACAGATCTATCCCGTATCCGTCGGACTCATAGATCAATCCCATATCACAGCAGGCTCATAGATCAATCCCGTATCACAATGGGCTCAACAGATCTACCCTGTATCAAAGTGGGCTCATAGATCAATCCGTACATCACTGAACTACCACATGTCGACTGATCAGTTCGCACCACATTTGTGAGTCCCCTCAGACACTTGTTTACCAACTAGGCTAACCCAGGGTTTTTACACATAAACCACACACGTATTACTTGTCATAACTGTATAACCCCAATTCCTATTTTCATAACCTAATAACACACACATCTCACGTCGTCCATGTTCTCCTTGGATCTCGTATACCATACTGGGCCCATCCAAGGTCCAACATACATCTCCGATGTACACTCATTTCGTCATAATACCACTTGTCCATTTGGCCACTATCACACATGCCTATCTCGTCTCACATTGTCCTATCACATACGGTATACACGTATCTTTGGTACACATCCATCCTAACCAGTGTGACCATATACGCTCAGCCTGTATCATAACTATCTCGTCACGTATGGTTACACTCACGTATAACCCGTTCCTCATCCATCATATAATGCAAGTACATCCACGTACTGCTTGTGTCTTATACGTCTCGTATCTTACGGACACACACACGCACATACCCTATGTCTCAACTGTCTCATCACTCGATCTCATCCATCCCTTAACGTACAGTCATATGCATATCACCCGCGTGCCATCCATTCCATATAGTACAGTCACATACATCCTGTTTGTATTCCAACCATTCTATTATACACCCACACTCATTGTGTCCATAATCCGTATCGGACACGCGTCCATTACCCAATCACATGCACCCCTATCCATAACTCGTACACGCGTATCAGCATAACACTCTATTCACTAATCGCATACTACGTACTCATTATCCATACCGACCTCACATCTTGGCTATTCAATCATATGCGTATTATCTGATTCCCCGACTAATCACTCATTTTTGTAAAACAATATACACATATATAACAACCTGATCCACAACACATCTAACACCCTATTCGTCAATCACACACTTTTTATTCTCTAAGCCACAACATTAATTTAAATCACATATACATCAAAACGTAATAGAAAAGCATAGTCAAAAAATCCCTATCTCGATAAACGAGCTCCGATCTTGGGTCTCTCTCTCAAGCTCTTTTCCTCATCCATATCCCAAATCCTGTCTGTCCCGGTGTCTTGATTGAATTCTCATAGTTAGGGGTCATAACCATACAAAACCAACACCGGGTGTTCAACTGATATTTTAACCTTACGGGTGTTATCGTAACTTACAAACTATTAGTGGTCATTCTGAAAATAACTAAACAGGGGTGAAATTACTAATCTGAAAACCCTTAGGGGTCCTGATGACAAAACACATGGCAGATGTGTATTTGCCAAATCTCAAAGCTACAGGGGTATAATTAAGGGTGCAGATGTCAAAACCCAAAGCAGCAGGACGATGTCAAAATTATCCTCGACAACCATGAATCACATTAACTTGCTAAAAAACTTACAAGCGGTGAATCACGACAAACGGTGACTATCACCGAAATCGTCTCACTAAGCTAAATCCAACGGCACTAGTGGCGAGGAGAGGCAATGGTGGGAAAAGGGCAGATCAATGACGGGGAAGCTGAGCGATTTTATGGTGTTTTCTATCGATCCAGGCCTCAGACGGTTGATCGGAGACCAAATCCAGGATCCTCAGGCTGAGATGCATCGATCCCTACTGGTGGAGGAGGAAGATCGGCATTTGACGAGCTAAATTTTCACAGTCAGATCTATAGCGTTGCCAGCATCAGATGGGAAAAAAAAGGCCACCGTGGTGACCAGCGCGCCAAGACGGTTTCATTGCCACCGGCTACGATGGCTAACTCATTGGGAAGACAAACGGGCACGATGGTGATAGTGGCGGTGCGATTTCCAACGAAAAGGGGTGTTTGTAATGATTTTTTCAACTTTCTGGACCACTATACTGTTTATATAGATTTTGGGTCCTGGGGGTCAACATAAATTCTCAAACCTTCAAAATTCGTGAATCTCGTTCTGATACCCCGACATCTCGATGTCAAACAAATTTCTTATCTATTTCACACTCATGTGACCATCAATATACAAACACCGGACACTAAAAACGAAAAATCAACGTGCTCATATAAAATTTTGTTTTAGTCCAAAATCCTGAAAATTCTCAATACATCATTTTCATCCAAATACGTACGTACTACCTTGTCACTACGTATGTTTTATCCAGTACGCATAAAAAACACGAAGTTTTTAGATTTCAAATTTTAAAATCTTTCACTTATAGCCCCATAACACTGTTTCAAAAATCTAAGTCATGATAGCTTATATATGCTGACCTAAATGATACAATTAGTTCACTAAATGAGCTCATTGAAGATTATGACGATGAAAATGTTGAGGAGCATTAAGATGATGAAAACAATCCCTTTGTAACAATGATAAAAATGATATAGAGAACAACCACGTTCGTGACCAAGATGTTGATACAAATTTAGATAAAGCATTTCTATCAAGAGCATTTATGAACTATGTTCATCCTAGCACAAGTTCATATCAAGTTATTGGTGAAGATATACTTTCACAGATGGCCCCTATTACAGATCCAAAACCATTAAGAGGAGATGATGGTCATTAGTATATTAACAATGGAGTGACAACACTTGTAGGTGAAGTGTTTACCAACAAATTAGAACTATAGACAAAATTGACTACAGTGACAACTATTAAGAACTTTGAGATTCTCGTTTGTAGGTCAACGATGCACCGATTTAAGGTTGCTTGTTGGGATAATAATTGTAAGTGGAGGATCAAAGTTATGAAGGTAAACGTGAAGGATGAGTTCTTTCATGTTAAGCAATATGATCGATGATACAAGTGTGAGAGGACACAACTTCTTCCTAATCACATACAAGCATCTACAAATTTCATTTGGCGTTTCATCAAACACAAATTTTAGGATTGTTCAGATGTTTATTGGCCAACAGACATAGTCGCTGATGTTAAAAAAGATACTGGTATTGATATCTCATACGACAACGCATGGCAGACTAGGGAGTCAGCCCTTAAATAATTAGTAGGAGATCTGACTAAGTTGTTCTCTTTGTTGCTAAAACATTATCATAAGTTGGAACATAACAATCTTGGGATGGTGACAAAAATTGTGACAGGTTTTGAAAATCATTTTAAATATTGGTTTTTGATGTTCAATGCTTCAAAAGTCAGATTCATCTCTTTTATTAGACCAGTTGTCGTCATAAATGGTACTTTCTTAAAAGGAAAATACCAAGGTACTCTCTTTACTACATTATGTATGGACGCAATTGAACAAATCTTCCCATTGACTTTTGGGTTTAGGGAGTTTTAGAGAACAATGAGTGATGGGCGTGGTTCCTATGGAATTTACACGAACAAATTGGTCATGTAAATGACCTAGTCATTGTATCAGATCGTTACAGAAGCATTGAAAGAGTCATCCACTTTATCTTCCTAAATGCCTTAAATAGTTTTTTTGCTTAACATATATGTCAAAATTTGAAGGTCAAGTACAAGTTCGATGACATTCTAACTAAGTTATACTATATTACTACAAAAGCATATTGCCTATCAGACTTTTATGAGCACTTCTCCAAACTAAGAAGTTTATCCCCGTTAGTGCTGGATATCTCAAAGGAATTGGATATAACAAATGGGTACGGTCACAGTTTCCTGGAAAATATTACAATGTCATGAAAATAAACATAACAAAGTCCATGAATAATATGTTCAAAGATGCTCGACAACTACCAATAACATTGATGGTCGAATTTTTCTATAAAACCCTCTACGAATGGTTTTATAAACACCATGTAATCGCATCATCTATAACAACCTTTGTATCAGACTGGGCAACTGACAAGATGAAAGCTAAAGTCGAAAAAGCCCACACCATGGAAGCCATTCCCATTGACATTAAATGATGAGGTGTACAATGGTGTCAAAAATGTTGTGATGGATATGAATAGGAGATCGTGCTCAATTGCCATGTGTTCATGCATTAGCCATATTTAGGTATTCCAAGGTTAGCAATTCCATAACTACTATACTCGTTGGTACTAGACCAAACATTGGATACATTTCTATGTTGAGTCATTATTCTAGGTAGTCATTCATCAGATTGGGTCATCCTTGAAGAGGTTTGTATGCGTATTGTTCTCCCACTTATAATGAGGCAACCTACTGGACGATGCTGCAAGCAACAGATTCCATTGGTTGGAGAGACGGTACAATCTAAGAAGTGCTCAAGGTGTCATAAGTATGGTCACAACCAACAAACTTGCTGAAACTTCATGCTATTGGAGAGGCAAAGTAACCAAACATCATTATCCCATCCATGACTAATCAACATTGTACTTTTATATGTTAGTCCAAACTACTATTTCACGTTTATCTAATAAGGCACTACATCTTAGACTCTTTTCATCAATTGTTATCTAAACGTATATTATGATTATTATTGTTATTATTTCAAGATTTTGTTGGAAACAACTAGTTCATTATATCATATTATTCATACATGGAGGGAAACTATGTAAATAACTATACAGTAACAATATAGTTATACAAATAACTATACAAAACAATAAAACTATACAAATAATCTCAATCTTATACAACTGATAGGCTAAGAATCATGATGTCGTTGAGTTGACTCTCTACCTTGCTAACAATCAACCTAACGTCCCACATTGTCATCGACATCCTCTGCTAGAACATCTTCCAAGTATCTACAACATCCAAAATGTCAAAGGGCCTAGGAAATGCCATAAACTCTATAAATTTATAAATGTATAGTCTGTAATCCTTACTTTCACCTTTCTACTGTAAGATACCCTCTACCAATTTCTTGACAGAGAATGGAATCAAGTCTTTACTGATAATGTAATACTTACGAAGAAGTAACAATCGAGGGTTGTGACCCTTGGAGCCACCGAGTCTGGATGTTTGGTCCGTCGACGAAGCTAGAACAACCCAACATTGATATGCTACACATTAGTGAAAAAAAATTAGTTTTCATGTAAACATAATGTATAATAAAAGAAAACTATACATTCGATACTCAAATCCCCTTCGAACCATCCACTCTCCAATGTATGAAACCATTCCACTCTTGCCTCAACCATCATGTAGTCTCTCCGTACTGTATCATAACTCGTGGTAGCTAGTCCTCGTACTTGATTAGTAATGAAAAGTCTGGCTCTTTCTCAGCATTGTATGGTATGAGGAGATTCTGAATTAGCTTCTCACCACCATTGTCTATGAGCGGGGACTTATTAGGCGGTAGCCTTATAGGTGAGGACAAAGGACCGAACGCTATAACTGTATTGTCAAAATGAGCGACTACAAGTAGAGGTTGTGGTTCCCTATAACCTTGGACTTCTTCATCAACTTAACCACTGTGTAA